>JAMPIV010012755.1:0-145908 GCA_024509875.1 Oreohelix idahoensis
GGCAACCCCTACGACCCATGATGGGTTACGGGTTGAGATGTGATGATGATCACTTGATTCACCATTTCTTATAATTCTTCCCCCTATTATTTCATTCTCTCATTTCATTTGCCACTTACTGATTTGTATTTTGTACTTTTTGTACATTTTATCTCATTTCTTTTGTTTGAATTGGGTAATTGTATCTTTGTCCACACTTCCATCCCATTTATTAATTTCTCATAATGACTTAACATTAATTTTGTTTGATTGATTATTGTAAATGGACTTTGATTGACTTCTTCGGTATATTTTAAAACAAAAAAATGTTCCGCTTTTTCTCCGGCGGGGGGGGGGGGGGGGAATGATGTATACTGTTAAGTCCTTTTTGCGCGTGGGAGTTAAGTGTGTGAGACTTTCACATGCCAGTCTAGTTTTGATAGACGCACATATGAGCGCATCTGATATAGATGTGTAGCGAGATTTGATTTGATAACACTTGCTTGGTTGTAGCGCGACACACGCCCACAGCGCACACACACACCAGCGCAAGGACAGCGCGGCGGTCTTTCTTTGAAGTTTGAAGACGGGAAATGGGAATTACGGTTGCTTGGTTTGTAGCGCGGGACACACGCCCACAAGCGCACACACACAAGCTAGGACAGCGCGGCCGGTCCTTTCTTTGAAACGGAAGAATGGGAATTACGGTTAAGCTAGACAGTATTACGGAAGAATGAGGAAATAGCTATATAGGAATGTATGGCGGACTTTAAAAGTTTGCATTTACTGGACATTAAATTATTAACTACAAGAGAACGCCTGGTTGGAATACAATTAAATAAAAATAATTCAACAAAGGAGATAGACTAGGAATTATATCCAAAAGGATATTATTCAAATATAAATAGTTTTAAAGATAATTAATATTTTTCACCTTCATCACATCTGCTTCTTCTTCTTCTTCTTGCGATCGCATCTTTGATGATTACACCGTCAGACGAGTTCTCATGATGAATTCGACTGTTGTTTGAAGTTCCTCTTTAACTCCATATAGCTTTGAGTTTAGTGTTGAGTCATTGGGCCAGTATATCTTTCTTAACTGATCATACAGAGGACAGTCCTGTAGAACATGCTCAGCAGTTTGTTCGTTTAATCCACATGTGCACAGTGGTGAAGCAGACAATCGTAGCTTGTGCATGTGTTTATTCAGTTTGTTATGCCCTGTCCTGAGTCGAAAAACAGTTTATCTGTCCCTGCCGGTCGAGAGTGTGATAGTCGTCTTTGGGTTGGTTCTGTTCTCTTCTGATAGTCTGGATAGCTCTCTTTTTCTCAAAGTATGTGACTTCATTATCTTCTTGTTCACATTCTCCTCCCTTTTTTGCAAGTTTATCTGCCTTTTCATTTCCGGGTACAAACCACAATGAGATGGTACCCACTGAAGTATGGTTCTCTTTTTGGCAGCTACCTTGTTTAGTTCATTTCTCAGATGCGGGAGTTTACCACCCTTGAGAGCTTGCAGGACAGACAGTGCATCTGTGAGGATGATTACCTGGTGGCAGTCAGAGTTGGTGTTATAAATCATATTTGCAGCTTGCTCTAGAGCTTGAACCTCAGCTGTATAGTTGGAACAGAATTTACCAGTGGGAATGTGCCTAGTCTCATAGTGGTTGTCAGGATATGAGATAAAGATACCGGCACCTCCATTCCTAACAGCATTAGTTGCTGATCCATCTGTATAGGCATGTATCCATGATTGATCGGGATAGCTTTCTTGGATCATACTCAATGTAGCAGTTCGTTTTTGCAGATCATTATACTCATATCCACTTGTGAGACCACTGACTGATGTATTAATTTGGAGGGCACTGCTGGCTTGCTCCCATGGTACAGGGTATAGGGTGGGCTTCAGTGGTGTTGTCTTCATGGATAGGTCTTCTTGATGCTGTCTTATAAGTCTTTTTCCCCGATGCACAAAGCTGCTACGCTTTAGACGTCCCAATGCCAGATCATCTAGTCTTGCCTTCATTGGGTGCATTGGCATACTGTTGTACTTTTCATCTGGATCATGGTTTTTGTGTCTCTTCTATGGGACAATGTCTGTAATCCAGCAACCTTCTGCATCTCTGTTATTGGTGTAGTTTTCATGGCTCCTGTAATGAGCCTGAGAGCTTGATTTTGCACCTTGTCCAAAGACTGCAGATGTGAGTTAGCAGCTGATGACCATGCTGCTGAGCTAAACTCTAAGTGTGGTCTTATTACTCCATTATAAATCTTCTTTAGATTTCGTTCATTTGCTCCCCAGTTGGTACCTGCTAATTTTCTGAGTATGCCTAGTCGTCTTCGGGCCTTTCCTTCTGCATTTTCAATATGCTTATTCCATGTAAGCCTTTGGTCAAATGTCACCCCAAGATAGGTGGGGTAGCTTTCTTCCTTGATCACGGTTGTCCCTAGGTGTATGTTAGCTGATTTGTCCTTGGGGGCGAGGGAGAACAGTGTTGTGGAGGTTTTGTCTGTGTTTATTGTGATAAGCCATTTCTTCTGCCCATGACACTAGCATGTCTGCTGCCCGCTGCATTCTATAATTTGCTGTGGTGACATTTTCATCAGCGCACCAGAGTACTAGGTCATCTGCATATAAGGCAGCTTTAACTCCTGCAGGGAGATCTTTCACCAGGTCATTGATGTAAACAAGGAAGAGTGTTGGGGAAATTACTCCTCCTTGAGGTACCCCCTGATGGAGCAACACTTTTCTGCTCTGCAGACCGTCAAGAGTGACTCTAGTTCTCCTGTTATGCAAGTATGACTGGATCCATTTCATCATGTTGCCTTGGATTCCACTTCTCCTAAGTTTTGCAATGAGGCCATCTTTCCACACCTTGTCAAAGGCCTGCTTGAAGTCGACCCAGATCGTTAGGACCTTTTTCTTCTCCTGGAAGGCATCTTCTATTGCTTGAGACAAGTAAGAAACTTGGTCTTCTATACTGTAGCATTCTCTAAATCCAGCTTGTTCCGGCACCAGGATCTGCTCAGACTCTAAATACCATTTCAATCTGTGGTTGACTATTCGCTCCATAGTCTTCCCAACACAGCTTGTGAGATGATTGGCCGGTAACTTGCAGCCTCGGTCTTACATTTCCCTTTCTTTAGTATGGGTATTGTGATGGCTTCTCTCCATACTTGGGGTACCGTTCCTTTCAACCAGCTGTGGTTGAATATCTCAAGCAGTTTTGTCTTTGCTGCTGAGCTCAGATTTACTAGCATTTCGTTGCTGATTTTGTCTGGGCCGGGTGACTTTTGAAACTTAAGCTTGGAAATAGCCTTCTGTAGTTCTCCTAGTGTGATGGGTTCCCTCATTGGGGCAGGAGTATCTATCTGTCCCATGGTTGCCAGTATTTCTTTTCTTATCTCTCTCTGATGATCTATGTTAATGGGTAAGTTGCTTTCTGAACTGTATCTTCTAGCAAACAAGTCTGCAGCTTGTTTTCCTCTGAAAAGTTTGCCACCTTCATCCAATGTGATAGTCTGCCTAGGTGAGGAACGCTCTTCATTTAGAGACTTGACTAATCTCCAAAGTTTCCTGCCGTCTTTCTCAAGGTTCAGCGATGCCGTTTTAGTTCTCCAGCTTTTTCCGTTTTTCTTCTAGCTTTGTTCTCTGAAACTCTGCTACAGCCTTTTTCCATTTGTTGTGAGTTTCAAGTGAAGGCTGAGACTCTGCGTCCTTTCTAGCCCTGTCCATAGCTTCCTGACGTTCTTGGAGTGTGCTGGACCAGTATGGTATGTAGTTACGCCGGCATCCTTTGGGAATGGTTTCTTTTGCAGCTTGTAGTATGCATCTGTTTTGAAGTCTTTTACCACTTCATTAATGTCTCTGTTCTGTACCTTGAGGGTAGACAGCAGCGTGTTCACCTGATGCCTGAATAAACCCCAGTTGGCTTTTTTGTAGTTCCATCTTGTAATGGCTGGGCCTGTACTGAGAGTTGCACTCTGGACAGTAAGAAAGATTGGGCGATGGTCGCTTCCCCCTAGTTGGTCTCCTACTTCTCTACTAATAGATCCAGCTATATCTGGTGTGGAGAAGGCAAGATCTGGTGTTGAAGTTGTGTGCCATCCTCTGGAGTAGAAGGTAGGAGTATCTGTGGCATTATTGACTAGGATTAGGGAGTGATCATCTTGCCAAGTTTCAACCTCTTCACCTCTGTGATCCAGATGGTTATAGCCCCAGCTCTGGGGTGGCTATTAAAGTCTCCAACTGCTATAAAGTTGGTGGCTGGTACCTGTATAGAGCTGAGACTCAGGGGTTTGTTGTTCGGACAGTAATAGTTCAGGAGTTCTATTTCCATCTTGTCTACCTTTATCTGCAACAGCTGATATTCTGCTCCATCCATGAAGGTTTTCCTTTCGTGTGCAGGAATGTTATTTCTTACAAGAGTAAGTACGTTTTGGTCAGTAGCTCTCCTCCGCCGTCTGCTGACTCCACAAGACGGTCTAGAGGGTCCTCCAGTAGCTGAGGGTGGGCTCTGTCGAGGCTCAGA
Organism: Oreohelix idahoensis; assembly: GCA_024509875.1. Classification (NCBI taxonomy): domain Eukaryota; kingdom Metazoa; phylum Mollusca; class Gastropoda; order Stylommatophora; family Oreohelicidae; genus Oreohelix; species Oreohelix idahoensis. The sequence continues at coordinate 4,512 of JAMPIV010012755.1, forward strand.
GCCCGGCACTGCACCTGCCTGGTGGAGCTCCACAGGGCGAGCACCAGTACGAGATTTATTTGACGGTGTACTCTCCATAGAAAAAAAAGCGAGTTGCGTGATACTGTGGTTTCCGGTGCGCCTTCTGGCCCAGTATCTATGACTTTAGCACCTGTTCAACGGGAGAGTGGTGAAAATATGGTTGTGTTATCTTCAAAATAGCCCTGTCTTTCCCATGGCTTTTCTGCCGTCCTGCAACTTTGAGTTAGGGAGTTCTGAGCTCCAGTCTCTTTCCCAGGCATTTTATCCTGGCCTGGCACGCATACAGAGGACCCCACTTCTGGTTCTAAGTTAGCAGTTGGGGATAGGTGGGGTAGCACACTGTGCATTCCCCGTCATCCAGGGGGCTCTCCAACTATGCAGAGCTTGCACAATGCTGTGCTCTGGTTCTGGGCTCTCCCAAGGAATCCTCACGTCCTGCACAGAGCTACTTCCAGATATCCACCACCTGCCAACCCTCCATTGTAGAAATCTCCTGCATGCGGCCATCCAGTCAAGAGCCAGTATTAAGTCTGGTGCCCAAGTGATTCCCCCCAAGCTCAGTGTGCAATGCTGGGTTCTCATCATGCTGCAACACAGGGGGGATTGTGATGCTCAGCCATCTCTCTCAACTCTGCACCGATAAGTGACATCGGGGACTTAACTGTGCCTCAGTACTGGGAGGCCCCGTTTCCGGGTACACCACACACAGCCAATTGAGGCAACGGTCGCCGTGGGCGTGTCTTCAGTGGGGAAGTTGTGGATTCTTCCTGTCCATGTTCTTGCACATCCTAACACTGCCCGCAAGACATCGGAGGTTTGGAGAGTGGCCTTCTCTGCTTTTTTGAGCCGGGGTGGGCTCCCCGGGCAAGTCTTGATGGGGATCGGGACGTGTCCACGCGCCAGTGGGCCCAGCATCGGCCGCATCTGATGGAGGACTTGCTCTGCCTGGTTTGATGTGGATTTCCTACCGCCCCGGGTAGAAGCCAGAAGTGTACCGTGCCAGCTCTGGGGGAGATAAAGGGGGTGTTTCTGCGTCTCCTTGTGATACGTAGCCAAGGTAGGGCTCACAGTGCTCTTTCCCCGCCACCAAATTGCCTGCTGGTTACGCCGAGTTCTCCGAGGCTCTAGGCATGTGACCAAGAGTTGAAGGCAATAGGATCGTCACGTCCTGAGTCTCTGTGCCTGTACGATGGGTTCCGATCTTCAGGGAGCAGTCCACACTCGTTCCCACTCCCAAGACTTGTTCAGTATCCATCTGGCTCCTTCCCACCCACAGAGGGCGTGTACGGTGTAGTGCACCGGTTTTATTATCGAGGTTTGCTCCTCTAGATCCGTTGTGTTTAGCCTGAGGATTCGCACCCTCAGTTACCAGGACTACCTCGAGGAGGGTGTGGCTCTTCACCACGCACAACGATCTTGGGGTATGAGAGGTTTTGCTAGGCCAAGAGACTAACACCGCAATGGTCGCTCCTTTCATGAACAAGAATTCACTAGGCCTAGGGTGAAGCAAGGGGGGAAACCCACTACCCACAACACCAGCACATCATACCCCTGTCTGTAAAAGACTTTGCCCCATCACATCTGCTAAAAGTTAGCTAATAATCTTTAAAAATTTATTATAACTACATGCCTAAACGGATTTAAATATAAATTGGATAGAATGGAAGCCTCATATGGGGAAAAGGAAATGATACCTAGGAAGGAAGGAAGGATATAAGTGTGTAGTGAACAGAAGAAGAAAAAAACAAGTACAGGAAAAGCACAGATCGCCTCAAATCGCCTCAAACCGAGAGATTAAACGAAAATCTTTTGGGATTTTTAGATATGCTTTCTCGTACGGGCGAGAGACTGAAATATAAGGACAGAGCGGCGCATTGGAAATCACACACACCAAATCCAGAAGCCAGAGTGAGAAACTGGAAGATAGTATCTCCAAGAAAAGTTATTTTTTCACGCTGCATGCAGGGCAGATTAACTTCAACCAAAACAGTCTCACCGTGAGCTTATAAATCCTAAGAGGGTATGTAAGTTTATTAAAGATATATGTATTACTAATATCATTTTATTTCAGATGTTATTTACGATTTGATTGTATCAGACATGATAAAAAGGGAATGACGCTAACCAGAGATAACCTTCACCGGCATTGTCAGGAAGCATAACCATTAATTGGTTAGCCAAATATATCATGGCTAGTTCTTGCCTGGAAGCTTACGACATACCAGCAAGTACATAAGTGACTTGACATCCATAAGTGGAAGGCAAAGGTTACATCGTACCCATGTATCATAACATGTGATTATTCATGTATTTTGTTAATTCTGCACAGTGTACATTATCTTACCATGCTATCTCTGTAACATACTACCATGATTCATTCATTTATATACAAACACTGAAGACATGGTCGCATCATGAACAGCAGTGGGTGGTGAGATTGTTGGAACACCATGGCCACCTACTACCTTTTGTTCCAGGTTTTATGATCAATGTTTATGATCATTCCTGATAGAGAAACTAAAGACTTGAGGATCGTTGATCCAGCTCACTGAAGCCTAGAGGTCAACCAATCTTCAACACCTTAGTCCCCCGTAGTTATAGGGCGGGCTGAAGGAAAGTCTTCCGTATTCAATCGTGTCTCAGGAACCTCGAGCATACGTGGCTAACATAAGATGAGTTTTATGTGTATCCATCCAACAAACACTGTGAGCAGTTTCTAAAACGACTGTCTAATGATGACAACTAGATGGCAAGAGATAATGTGACAATTATGAAATTTTTGTTGTAATTTTTTCAGTGGAAGATAAATCACATAGGGTTACAACACTTTTTCTATTACTGCAGCCTAAATCTATTCCAGCTACCCTTTAGGCATTGTAATATTTCAGTCGTCGTTGATGACGCATATTTTGGTGTTTTTTCTCCAATGTAAAGAGAAGACCCATACTTACTAATATATTGAAGTACTCAAGAGTTTTATTCCTGAGGGATTGTTCCAGGAATTGGTTTACATTCATAATTATTGCCAGTTAACGGCACGTTTCAAGGTCTCTTGCCTCAAAGACCCAGAGCCCTATTTGTCAAGGCAGGACTTTCATTGTATCTGTCATGATCAATGGCTAGTGCGTCCCTCTGACTTGAGGAGAGATGATGTTCCAGATTAATTTGTAATATATAAAGAAGTTAAATATGGTTCCTTCGCAACGACCATGTATTTTGTCAAGCCGTTGACCTTCAGTTCATAAGGACCGGTGATGTCAATCAAACGTTTGTATTGATACTTATTGCTCGATGTATTATGCTTACCTTGATGCAACTACGTTTGAACCATAAGTATACACATGATGTCATTGTTCCCGTCTTCAAGTAATAAAACGTTGTCAATGTATCTTCAAATGGGTCCAATCTGCTTAACTTGCCAGCCGTTGTTTTTGCGTTGACATTATCTTCATTGGCCTATCCTTTCGGCCCACATTATTAACATTCGCGTTGAATTAATAATAGGTCGGCTACCACTGTAAGCCCGACGCTTCTGGTAACACCCTTGTCAGACGACAACACATTATCCCGCCAAGATTAAGCAAAACCCCCACACACCATCGTAACAAAAAATGACTTGATATTTGGGGTGAAAAGTATTGTTTGTTTGTAGGACTTTATCTGTTTTGATTTCCCCGGTGCAGTGACTGTCTCTCATGAATTCTAAATTCTTATTTTGATATCACTGCCCGTTCTTCCATCCTTCCCTTTGTCACTTTCATTTATGTTCACTTCCATAACTTTCTAAGAGCGATGAACGCCACTATTCTCTTCTATAGCCTTATTTTGATATCTCTGCCTGTTCCCACTAATTTGCCTGTTACTACGACCAACATATAAACATGTCTCAGTTCACATCTAGCTTTCAAGTTTCTCCAGGTGTAGCTAGCTATATTTTATGACCACAATCTCTGTCATTCTTCTGTCTGTGTTCAGACACAATGGCTTCCTATTTTGTCTGTTTACCGTTATGGGCAGAAGAGCCAGGTCGTCGGCAAAATGTTGATCGTCAAAGTCCATTCAATTATATTTTTGTTGCTTGATGTTGCTCTTTCACAACCCAATCTGTAGCCAGTTAGAAGAGAAATGCTGAGAAGAGACATCCCTGTCGCACTCCAGCTGTTATCTCAAACTTCCCCGCCAGTTGTCATTCATGAAGAACTATGATAATATAAAAGAACTAATCGGGGACTACTAGTGCCTCATTAGCTTTCACAATTTTACTCTCTCTCTCTCTCTCTCTCTCTCTCTCTCTCTCTCTCTCTCTCTCTCTCTCTCTCTCTCTCTCTCTCTCTCTCTCTCTCTCTCTCTCTCTCATTCTCTTTCTTTATTTCTCGAAGCTCTATTATCAAAGTCCAGAAATTCAGTGTCAAGTGGAGAGTTTAATTCAAAGCTCTGTTCTGCTAAAATACTCAGTGTGACCACTTGGTCTGTACAAAGATCTGTTTATGTCGAAACCTGCCTGCTACCCCCGCAGTTGTCTGTCTGTCTGTGACCTCTTTTAATTCTGTAGGACGATCCTGTATATTATTTTCTCTGACACAGACAGTAAAATTATTCCTGTGTCATTTGAGCAAGCTTACAAATGTCCCATCTTTAGCAACTTGACCAGGGATATCCGGCCAAGGCTCATTATATACACACAGAAGTGAAGAAAGAAGACGAACTAGAAGAGACAAGGAAATATATCGACGAGATTACAAGAGAGGCAGTGAAAGCTGCAGGCAAGGTTAGCACAGGGGATCTCTACAATAATGTAAAGAAGCTGACAGGGAAATACATGCAGGCCTTATTAAAAACAGGAATGGAAAATTGCTTAGCAACTTGAAAGAACAGATGAAGAGATGGAAAGAACATTTTGAGGAACTTCTAAACTGACCTCTTCTACAAGATGCCCCGGACACTAAGCCAGCAGAAAAGAATTGAAAACTGAAATGTGACAAAGAAATAAAGAATTAAAAAACACACTTGGACATAAGAAAAATCCATTTTGTAAAAAGAAAACAAGTATTTGATACATTTGTCCGTTGTTGTTGTTGTTGTTGTTGTTGTTGTTGTTGTTGTTGACGAGAGTCTGTAATGAGCCAAAGAAAGATTACAACCAATGTTCGCTCAAGCATGTCGTAAGAGGCGACAAATATGAGATTGTACATGGAGCTGATAACGTCATCATGTTACAGAAAACATCAGTGCTAGAGAATTTGAATGCTGCCAGATTTATGTGATAAGGGGAGGGAGATGATGATGATGATGTGATGATGATGTGATGATGATGTGATGATGTGATGATGATGTGATGATGATGTGATGATGATGTGATGATGTGATGATGATGTGATGATGGTGTGATGATGATGTGATGATGTGATGATGATGTGATGATGATGTGATGATGATGTGATGATGTGATGATGATGTGATGATGATGTGATGATGATGTGATGATGATGTGATGATGATGTGATGATGTGATGATGATGTGATGATGATGTGATGATGATGTGATGATGATGTGATGATGTGATGATGATGTGATGATGATGTGATGATGATGTGATGATGATGTGATGATGATGTGATGATGATGTGATGATGATGTGATGATGATGTGATGATGATGTGATGATGATGTGATGATGTGATGATGATGTGATGATGATGTGATGATGATGTGATGATGATGTGATGATGTGATGATGATGTGATGATGATGATGTGATGATGATGTGATGATGATGTGATGATGATGTGATGATGTGATGATGATGTGATGATGGTGTGATGATTTGATGATGATGTGATGATGATTTGATGATGGTGTGATGATGATGTGATGATGATGTGATGATGATGTGATGATGATGTGATGATGATGGTGTGATGATGGTGTGATGATGTGATGATGATGTGATGATGGTGTGATGATTTGATGATGATGTGATGATGATGTGATGATGGTGTGATGATTTGATGATGATGTAATGATGATGTGATGGTGGTGTGATGATGATGTGATGATGATGTGATGATGATGTGGTGATGATGTGGTGATGTGATGATGGTGTGATGATGGTGTGATGATGATTTGATGATGGTGTGATGATGATGTGATGATGATGTGATGATGATGTGATGATGATGTGATGATGATGTGATGATGTGATGATGATTTGATGATGATTTGATGATGGTGTGATGATGATGTGATGATGTGATGATGATGTGATGATGTGATGATGATGTGATGATGATTTGATGATGATGTGATGATGATGTGATGGTGTGATGATGATGTGATGATGATGTGATGATGATGATGTGATGATGATGATGATGATGATGATGATGTGATGATGATGATGATGATGATGATGATGATGATGATGATGTGATGATGATGTGATGATGATGATGATGATGATGTGATGATGTGATGATGATGTGATGATGATGATGATGATGTGATGATGTTGATATGATGATGATGATGTGATGATGTGATGATGATGATGTGATGATGATGATGATGATGATGATGATGATGTGATGATGATGTGATGATGATGATGATGATGATGTGATGATGATGTGATGATGATGATGATGATGATGATGATGATGATGATGATGATGATGATGATGATGATGATGATGATGATGATGATGATGATGATGATGATGATGATGATGATGATGATGATGATGTGATGATGATGATGATGATGATGATGATGATGATGATGATGATGATGATGATGATGATGATGTGATGATGATGATGATGATGATGATGATGATGATGATGATGATGATGATGATGATGATGATGCTGATGATGATGATGATGATGATGATGATGATGATGATGATGATGATGATGATGATGATGATGATGATGATGATGATGATGATGATGATGATGATGATGATGATGATGATGATGATGATGTGATGATGATGATGTGATGGTGATTATGATAATGACGTGATGATGATAATGATGTGATGATGATGATGATGATGATGATGATGATGATGATGATGATGATGTGATGATGATGATGATGATGATGATGATGATGATGATGATGATGATGATGATGATGATGATGTGATGATGATGTGATGATGATGATGATGATGATGTGATGATGATGTGATGATGATGATGATGATGTGATGATGATGATGATGATGATGATGATGATGATGTGATGATGCTGATGATGTGATGATGCTGATTATGCGATGATGAGAGGATGATGTTATGATGATGATGATGTGATGACGATGATGATGTGATGATGATGGCGTGAGGATGATGGGATGATGATGATGATGTGATGATGATGATGATGATGATGATGATGATGATGTGATGATATGATGATGATGATGATGATGATGATGATGATGATGATGATGATGATGATGATGATGATGATGATGTGATGATGATGTGATGGTGTGATGATGATGTGATGATGATGTGATGATGATTTGATGATGATGTGATGATGATGTGATGATGTGATGATGATGTGATGATGATGTGATGATGTGATGATGATGTGATGATGATGTGATGATGATGTGATGATGATGTGATGATGTGATGATGATTTGATGATGATGTGATGATGATGTGATGATGATGGTGATGTGATGATGATTTGATGATGTGATGATGATTTGATGATGATTTGATGATGATGAAATGATGATGATGATGTGATGAAGATGTGATGATGGTCATGATGATGTGATGATGATGATTGTATGATGATGGTGATTATGTGATGGTGATGATGTGATGATTAGATGATATTGTGATGATGATGTGATGATGATGATGATGATATGATGATGGTGGTGTGATGAATATGATGTGATGATGATGATGTGATGGTGATTATGATAATGATGATGATGATGATGATGATGATGATGATGATGATGATGATGATGATGATGATGATGATGATGATGATGATGATGTGATGATGATGATGATGATGATGATGATGATGATGATGATGATGATGATGATGATGTGATGATGATGATGATGATGATGATGATGATGTGATGATGTGAGGATGATGTGATGATGATGATGTGAGGATGATGTGATGATGATGATGAGATGATGATGATGTGATGATGATGTGATGATGATGATGATGATGATCATGATGATCATGGTGATTATGATGATCAAGATGATGATGATGATCATGATCATGATCATGATGATCATGATGATCAAGATGATGATGATGATGATGATGATGATGATGATGATGATGATGATGATGATGATGATGATGATGATGATGATGATGATGATGATGATGATGATGATGATGATGATGATGATGTATCATGATCTATCATGATGTGATGATGATGATGATTTGATGATGTGATGATGATGTGATGATGATTTGATGATGATTTGATGATGATGTGATGATGAATCGATGATGATGTGATGTTGATGTGATGATGATTTGATGATGATTTGATGATGATGTGTTGATGATGATGATGATGATGCATCATGATGTTTTGTGATGTGATCATCAAATCATCATGATGAATGATGATGATGTGTTGATGATGTGGATGAAAATGATGATGATGATGAAATCATCATGGATGATCATAGTGATGATGATGATGTGATGATGATTTGATGATGATGTGATGATGAATCGATGATGATGTGATGTTGATGTGATGATGATTTGATGATGATTTGATGATGATGTGTTGATGATGTGGTGATGATGATGTGATGATGATATCATTTGATGATGTGATGATGGTGTGATGATTTGATGATGATGTGATGATGATGTGATGATGATGTGATGATGATGTGATGATGATGTGATGATGATGTGATGGTTATGTGATGATATGATGATGGTGATGTGATGATGATGTCATGGTGATGTCATGATGCTGTGTTAATGATGTTATTATGATGTGATGGTGATGTTATGATGATGTAATGATGATGTAATGATGATGTGATACATTTCTAACAAGAAAGTAAAACAGTGACTTATGCCAGAAGACACAGCAACAGCAACAGTAATAAACGCAGTCAGCCACCCATAGCTTGACTGCTTGCGTCAGGGTCAACGACCCATAGCTTGACTGCTTGCGTCAGGGTCAACGACCCATAGCTTGACCTCTTGCGTCAAGGTCAGCGAACTAGAGCTGACCAATACCCTACTCCACCTCCAAGTGGTGGTCCTGCAAGCAGGGTGCATCACTGCAGTCTGGCTGAGTGAGTAGGGATCGAAGAGGGAAGGCAAACGCGGTCCTAAAAATGCCGTGCCGACGTCGGATGTATCGGGCCGAAAGGCGCAAATATCGCAGCGTCGCTGTAAAAGCCGACACAACGTAACCAACGTCCTTTTCAGGGCCAACGAAGAAGAAGAGAAAGAAAAATAAGATAATAAATACTCGTACATAAATGAAATATTTACAGACACGATAGAATAACAATACAAAACGATATTGAACATAACAAATAAAGTAATAGACATCAATGTTACACCAAAGTAACACATAATAAACAGATGGTAGACTTTGTATAATACATAAGAAATTACACAGTGACCATTAGGAGTTAGAATGTCAACAATAAAATAACTAACCGACCACATTGTGCCGTTATATTGCTGATGCATGGAGTCGTTCAATGATCAACTGTTTTTACGTATCTCTGTTAACCATGCAAATTGTGTTTTTTCTCCGGCTGGAGATATTTTGTCATTGATAGTCCGGTTTGTTTTTATACATAATTACATAACATATGAGTAAGTTACCCACTACAACATGGCGGGAAATAATTATGTTTAGTTCTTTCTGCTACATGTCCAGACGTCGGCACTAATTCTCTAGTTGTCATTTTATTCTTTGAGTTTTCCTTCAGAAGTAAATCAATGATAAAGTCTATGTGGTGCAGTGATGCAACTCTGGCTAACTATATACATATACAAGATTGTAGGTACTTGTTCATACATACTCGCATAAATATAACATGGGGAAAATTCCATAATTTTTGTCAAAATAATAGGCATGAATATTCTGAAACACATGCCAGTGACAGATGGGACGACATGCGTGTTTTTTTTTTCAGTTAGCGTGCATTTTAGTTTCCAAGCCGCAATTGCGCGGCTTTTCCGTAAAAGATTGCTAGTTTGGTGGGAAAATGTGTGGTGATAGGACGTTACCGCTGAGGCAGTTACTAGTGGTAACCCCTTAAAGTTGATTGTCCAAGAAGTGAAAAAAATTATAAATAAAACTGTGTTCTTACTGTTTCTCATCGAATAACCCTGGCATTCATACTAGGACTGTGACAAACGTAATGACAAGAATCTTATCATGGAAGTCTGTCAGATAAAAACACAAAAAAACTAAAAAGACTAAAGGAAAAAATACTGGTAACACAGCAAAAGCAGGGTATGGAAACTCGTAGATCAGACAATAGATTTTTTTAAATTCATTGAATGACATGCCGACTTGATTTGGTGATCAGATGCCTCCATTTGTGTGCGTGTGTTTGTAAAATATAGCCAGTTTGTGAAGATAGTCAGATTGAGAAGATAGACAGATTGTGAAATTAACCAGATTGTGAATATAACCAGATAGTGAAAGCAGCCAGATTGTGAAAACAGCCAGATTGTGGAGGTAGCCAGACTATGGTAACCAGAAGATAGCCAGATTGTGAAGGTAGCCAGACTATGGTAACCAGAAGATAGCCAGATTGTGAAGGTAGCCAGACTATGGTAACCAGAAGATAGCCAGATTGTGAAGGTAGCCAGATTATGGTTACCAGAAGATTGTGAAGATGAACAGATTTTGAAGATTGCCAGATTATAGCCAGATTGTGAAGATAGCCAGATTGTGAAGGTAGCAACATTGTGAAGATAGCCACATTGGGAAGGTAGCCACATTGTGAAGATAGCCACATTGTGAAGATAGTCACATTATGAAGATAGCCACATTGTGAATGTAGCCACATTGTGAAGATATCCATATTATGAAGATAGATGTGACGTACGTCTAGTTTGACAAGTGAATTCTCCCTGATATGATGGATGATTTAAAGGGACTTTTAGCTTTTCATAACATTAGAACCCCTGAACATTTGTTGTAACTTTTCGTTTGCCAGAACTCATTCCACCGGGACTCATTTAGTAGGCGGCACGAGATCAAAGAGACGAACTGAGGGATTTTAGGGGAGACTATCGGCGCTATCAAAGACAGTAGTGGGCCCTGATACGAGACGCAGTTGCTTGCCGCTATTTTCGCGTCTCGGTGTCAATCGAGGAACCGAGCGAACGGGGGAAAGCGAAACGGGCAGCAGCGAGCGGATACGAAGACCAGGGGGCGGCTTCTTCTCTTGATTTGGCGGTCAGATCCCCAAAAGTTCGTGAGATCAAATAAGTTGTCAAGTTTATCATGTCCCACTCAACTTACATTCCATTTTAGCTAAATAGACCATGAAGAACTAGACACGTTATCACTCGCTGGCCAGACCTTTACAGAAGCACTAGCTTTATTGAAATCTTGTTATAGATTTTCCCCTGGATTTTATATATATATATTTGCAGTGATTTCTAGTCTGTGCAAAGCGGTAATATATATATATTGTGTAAAGTGATCAGTGGTCTTGTTCAGTCATTCTATTTCAATGGAGTTTGTGTTAATTTAAATCTATTAAATTAAACCATCTCAATAGTTCCAGTGGTAAATATAATGATCTATCTATTATATTATTTCAAAAGATAATAGATGCTTAAATTAACTTTTAAAGTCGCGAAGGAATTTATAATTAATAAATTCAGTTAAGTCCTAGTTTTATAGATGTGGGTTTTTAACCACTAGAATTCGCGCAGTGTTTATTAAATACATAATTAAATACTCGAGTGTATTATAGGCTTAACGGGAAATTCATCGCGCTTTAGAAGGTTATTTGTTTTCGGTATATTACATGTCTTTTTTTTTTTCTTTCATACAGAGTGATCGTAACCTGTGCGATCCCAGCATTAAGAAAGCAATAAAGAAATCAATCTAAGCAAGGCAAAGCATAAACAGTGTGTAGAGTTCCCCTGACGCAGAACTTGTTGAGACTGTGTAAATTTTTAATCTTTGAGGCGATTCGATGTTTGGAATTCCGCTATCTAACTTATAGCAAAGAAAGCACACCCAAAGACAAATTTAACGCACCATCAAACAACTTAAGTCGTAACGGGAAGAAGAACACTGGCCCGAGCTTTGTTAGTTTACCGACACAGAGAGATAATTCATAATTTTCTGAACAGTGATGTGACTAGTTTTCTCACTGGACTTAAACCATACCTCACGGATAAAGTGTACCAGCACGCGTAAGAATTTTATTATCAGCGGCATAGTCAAATAGACCACACCATCCTCACCCCGGTATCAGAGACCGTGCCCTCCCATAGAAACTGTTATTAAGAAAAGAGACACAACTACAGATTCATTTTCCAGCGATTACGGGATTCTTTTATGTGCTGACCGCCTACCCGCTAATCTGGGGCTAGAACTGGAACAAACACTCATACATTTAGTTTGAGGTGTAACTGCTGTTGTGTTATTCTATGGAGTGCAAGATTTTTTCACAATCGGTAAGTGAGAGCAAGATGAGTGAAGGCCTTTGCTAGCGCGTGTATGAATGACAGGAAATTAATTCTTTTTGTGTGACCATTTTGTTAACTTGCTTACCTGGTAATATATATCTTTTCTGTATACCCTACATTGTTCCTTTAAGTGGGATAGTTGATAATTTGTTAACTCTGTTTAAAACCACCTCCTTTCCATTTGCTTAGTAAAGGGAAGAACAGCTGGGAAGAACAGGTTTTTTTTCTATCACCTATACCTAATTTTGTAACACCTCTTTCAGAGTAATTAACTTCACTGTTAGGTTAACGTACCTATGTTCCTGATATTATCTATCTTTGGACTGGGTTTATCTTTGTCTAATAAGCGGGAAGGGCTTAGTCGATACCAATCTTCTTCACCCCTTCCAAACTTGTTATTTGCATGTGTGTACTTATGATAATTTATGTAATATCTGATATTTTTAGTGATTGATGTTTAAAGTGAATAAAATCACATAAACTCATTTAGTTCTGTGTGTTGGATATACCCAAAGCCCAACTTTTCCCCTTATTCGTTTAATATAGTTTGTATCAACGTCGCCTGTGTGTGTGAAAAAACACCAAATCGGTGTGCGCGCAGATGTGAGTCTGGAAAACTGGCAAATAATTGTTTGACCAGGAGAGTGAAAGAGAAGATTGAGAGAAACGATTTGTCGTAAATAAGTCTGTCTTTACTCTCCTCCAGCTCGCTGTGAAGCAACTATTAAATCTCTACATTTTCTATCACTGAGCTTTCCATCATCATTTTTCACTCTAAACCGGACCACTATTTCTAAGACTCTTTTCTCTCAAAAAATTTACGACAATAGACAGATTGTGAAGATAGCCACATTGTGAAGATATCTACATTGTGAATACAGCCAGATTGTGAAGGTAGCCAGATTGTGAAGGTAGCCAGATAGTAAAGAAAGCTTGGACGAGACTATATTTAGAAAATTTGCTGCGAGATAAAATACAGGCATCTGCTTCTACCGGATGATATAAATAATTTTGAGAGACAATTTAATTTAACATGCTTTTATTTACGTTGTATGTCGTGCTCTAATAAACGTTGTATTCTGCTACCATCATTTACAGACCGACAAGTGATCGTGGATATGTCAATCTTGTAATAGCCCAGAAAATATTATTTCTATCTGCAGCAAGACTTTAAAAAAAAAATAAAAGCAACCATGGCTTGAATTTAAAATCGGAAATGTTTTAAATGAATATTTGCTCAGTTCTTTATTAGAATTATGGCGCCAGCGTGAATGAAATCTCGTTATATTTCTCAATGCCGGATTGACATTGTTTCCATGGAAGCAGTCTCCGATTATGTTAGAGCTGGCCCGAGCTGTTGGTTGATTGTAATATGCTGGGAGACCGTCTTCTGTGAGAAAGTCACCCAAGCCAATTACCCGAGCCTTGCTGTTCTCTCCGCCCACACACATGTCGAGGCTGTCCAGCGCGCGTGAGTGGCCTGAGTGAGTACCATCAAGAGAAGGATGTTGGGCCTGAAAACGTGGCTTGTCAGACAAAGACCCGAGGATATGATAACCGCAACCATTCGTGACCTCGATTGGTGGCAGTCGTTGAACAAACAACAAGATCTTTGATGAAGTTTATTTTCTAGGAATGAATCCATCACTCGCCATCGGCTGATGTTGTCGTTTTCCTTCCCCGCTGCCGACTTTGTCCATAATTAAAGCACCGGCATCTCGCGTGACAAAACGTGAGCACGCGGTACTTGTCGTTTGAAGCGATGTCCCTGTCTTGCGTCACATGGTTTCCATGTGTAGCATCAACCACCAGGCTAACCATAAGTGATTATCTCCCTTTACAAAGAGTTATCTTGTGTCTTGTGAAGTTACAACAACGCAGAAATGATGAAGTCTCAATGGTCTATTCTTTAAACGTTGAGTGTTCATCTTTGAGGGCCTCTTCAACGTTCAATCTTCTTGTTTGGCCACGGTTATTTCAAGAGAGGTCTTTTTTTTTTCTTTCTAAACAGCCCATCTGGTAATTAATCTTATCACGTGGTTACCAAACGATGACTAATATCTGCTTCTCTTATCTCCCCTTTCCTTTTCTCTCTCTTCCTCCCTCTTCTTTATACTTTCCTCTCCTCATTTCTCTCTCATTCTTCGTCACTTCCTTAAAAGAGTTTTACCGCAAAGATACAGGTTATAACATCTCAGAATCCATCAATTGTTACGTTTCATTTTTGTAACAAGTTACTCCCATGCCATTAATACCATCCCTCCCGCCAATCCACAATTCTTATGTTTAAGAAAGAGAGATAGAGAGAGAGAGAGAGAAAGAGAGAGAATACGGAAGATAGAACGAGAGAGTAGTTGTTTGGCAGAAGATATGATTAACAAAGCCATCTTGACCTTCAGCTATCACCCCCACATCATAAATGGGGTCATAGTATCGGCGAAATTTCCAACAAAAACCCCCCTACGGCTGTATCTACTATGGGGCTATTTTTATATTTAAGAAATCACCGTCATGAGCAACGATCGAACAAGGTCTGGCAATAGTTCTACCATAATAACGCTATACGCCCCGTGTAGCTCTGGAGGGGGGGGGGGGGGGGGGGGGGGGGGGTGGGGAAATGGGCGATCTGATGAGTTTAAAAAAAGGATAGACTTTGATCTAAAGCATGTCGTATGAGGTTAATATCCTGATAATGTCAAAGAAATTGTTAGACAATGAAGATCTGCAAGCGGACACAAATGTTCTTCCTGCATGTTTCCTGCAGGTTTCCTGCAAAGGGGGCAATGAAGAGCTGCAAGCGGACACAAATGTTCTGGAGATCAGCGGACTCGTCGTTCTACGCTCCATACGTAGCCAAAAAGAATGTAATGATGATAAATATCGTATTTCTTGTCTTTAAAAAAAAAAATTGTTTATAGTAAACTTTAAAAATCAAGAAACTTTGCTTTCCACTGACTTTGCTTTGACCTCTAAAATTTTTTTAGGGGCAGGCTATAACGGGTTTGATGAGATCTGAGATCAGATGAGTTTAGCCTTCCTTGCGAGTAATGACTAGCCTAAAACCCCTTATTTGTACTCACCTTCTAATTATCATAATTTGTATCGTTTTCAATGTTCCAACATCGACTCAGATAAACCTATTGTGGGCTACGACCATGAGCTACAAGATAACCCATCACATTTGTCAGTTTAAAAACGTTTCCAGGTTGAGCTTTCCCATTCATTGAGAGGCCGTCTCACCTGTAACTGTCTCCACAAATTGTGTGCTTCAATTTAAAAATCCTTGCTGGCAACGATGAACGGTCGGAAGAGTGTGCTTATACGGTGGTAAACCATCGAACAGTCCCACCATTCGCCAAAACTCATTTTGTCATATTTGCATTGGGTTGGGAAGTTGACCATGGGGGGGGGGGGGGGGAAGGAGTTTTTATCAAAAAATTGTTAGAGAGAATGATGAACCACTTAATTTAGTGTCAGAAAAAAGAGTTGTCAGCGTACGCAGTGGTCGTTTCTACCCTCTGCGAATTGCCAAAAAGAATGTAATTAATGATATTCGATTTGGTCAGCGTGAGAAAACGTTTGCTTTGTAGGTTACCTCGCCGTAAAAATTTCGTAGGGTGTATTAAGGGTCTTGTTTGTGAGTTCAGTTCATTCGGTAAGACTACAAACATTACCCCATTTGACCTTCTACCCTTATGAATATGTATCAGCGACATATCTCTCCATATCAGATAATAAACCTATTGACTGGGCAGCAACCTATGAGTACGTGAACCCAATCACATTTTTTTAAAAAGATAGGTTATAGATTTGTGATTTATTGGTCCCGTCTCACCTATTCTGAGTGGTGAATCCGAGAACCAGCAAGCCATGGTGGGGTATTGTGGGCACATGGGTTTGGAATTTCTAGGTAATATTGAAATAGGAAATCAGATAGGAGAGACAGGAGAGAGGGGGCGGAGGGGGAAGAGGAGAACGGGAAAGAATTCACGAGTGATATGAATACGAGAGAGATTATTGCAAGAAATGAAGCCACTTAATTTTGCTATTCAGAAAAAAAGATTATCTTCACATGCGTGAGTTATCGCCGTGTATCTTGTGTACCTAAAGTACAATCTCATAGCTAGATCCTACATAGGCAGATCAAGTTGAACTGTCCGTATTTGCTTATGACTATCATTTAGTAAGGTCCTAACGTCTGATTTTAAGCTTAATGGTGGGGGATCTTGAAAGTGGTGTTTAGAATAGGTTTCCATTGCAAATTATTAATGGTATAATGTCTAAATTATAAGTTATCTACCATTGATCAATACGACTATCATTACACTGTCTATCTGTCACACATATTTCCTAGATAACAGTTTATGTGACAACAATCATACAAGTTATGTGACGTCCAAAAAAAACTATGGACTAATTGGGTATGGGGCTGACCAACACGATAAATTAAGTTTTGTTTAGTTTATTACACTTAAACTTCTCACATTCATATAACACATACTTAGAAATCAATATGTCAAAATCAAGTTTACATATATATGAAAATAACCCCATAAGTGCCCTCCCCTCTGTTGAGAAAAGATCCCGCAAGAAGTTAATAACCCAAATGGTCAAAGATTAACACTAGGGTATAGAATAGACAGTATAGTAAAGAACAAAGTTTCTACTTAAGCTATCCAGTAAAATAATCAGATTAGCGAACAAACAAAAAAAGAAATGGATAAATGATTGTAACAAAAGAAAATATTTTTCTCTCTCTCGGTCTTTCACTCTGTCATTTTTGTGGCCACAAACACACTTGCTTACCCAATACTTGGTGTAGGTATCCTTTGGAAAAAAACAATAACACGTATGAACCTATAGTGTCAAATGGGTCGCCCAAATATGGCCCCAGACTAGCCTTGGTATTTAATAATAATTTCCAGGTAGTCGCCAAAACTGGTGAATTAATTTTTCCTGGATGAGTCCTGTATCACCGCATACAGTTATTGAAGCAATACGTTCTCGGGACGTTCACAGTTATAAACAAATGAGAAAAATAGTTCCTGTATTGTCTAGTCTCTAGGTGCTACGACTGTTACGTTATAAAACTGATGATTATAAATCTTCTCGACTTTCTCTGGGATGAGTGCCGATTATGAAATAGCGTTATCTCGCGGGTAAAAATTCACTTGGAAAAACGATTGTCAGTAGTCGGGAAAAAATGCTATGTTTATTGCCGGAGCGGGCTGATCAATTAAATAAATCAATCTGGATATTTGTAAGTCCAGTTTAGCTCATGTTACAGTTCATATGCCTTCAGTAACTGAGGAAAGGCCCACAGTTAGAGAAAACACGCTGGCCGCTGGTTTTGACCAAGCCTATATTGGGAAGAAAACAAACATTTAACCAAAATGACAACCCTATGCTATCACGCGTAAAGTGTAATCTCTTATCCTCTCCGTCCTCTAATTAAATTAAAAGGCACACGGTATTCTAAGCTTTATACTTTCGCGTTCGCTTAGCAAGTACGGATTTGGGTTTTAGGCATGAAGCCGAGCCCCCCCCCCCCCAATCCGATAAAACACTCAGCTACCCACGATGTCAGTTATAAGTTAATTATGACTAAACGCGCTTAAACAAGGATATCGATGTCATTTAGCTAGGTGATTGGTGGGCGTCTATCGTTTTTTAAACACAGATATAAAACACTATCATGATGAAAAAATAATTTTACACACAAAGAAATATAGTGCGCATACTACTCTGTACTTTATCCGTCACTCTTAACATTCTACTTAAGTCAGCTCTTGAAAAACTGGTTGATGGATTTTACATTACTGAAACCACTGGCAAGAGAATATCGCGCGTTGTCTATTTCGCTAGTCTTAACGCTAAGGGAATTTCAGTGAACAAAAATGGAAAACTTTTAACACATTTAATACTTGGATCACAAACTTAAATTATTACCACAATCAAAACAGAAATCTAAGTTTCCCGAGATGAAAGGTTTTGCTATTCGCTCTACTGGCGTTTGCCGACGAACATCACACAACGTGAGTCGTACGAACGGCCGTCTTAGATTGTCTCCCCCTTCCGTAGATCAAATAATTAAGAAATCTGAAAATGTCGGACATCAAAGGTACGGGAATATTATTATTGCCCTTGAATTGATCAAACAAACAAACCGTTTATTCTACGCGCGTCTGTCTAATTGCCGATAATTGGCAAATCAGCTCGCGTGATAATTCAGATAAACGAATCATAACTCGCTGACTGTTATCTGGTCGGTCGCGGACTAGCTAATAGGTCTGTTTGTAAACAGACGCAGGTAAGACAGGGAAAAAAATAGGCGTGGCTTCAAAGGTGAGTCAACAGACAGCGAATTGCGTGGTTGGCTTTAGCAAAACGTAAACGCTAATTAAGGAAGCAAACATGGTCGGATCTCCGTGGCTATATTTACATCACACGTCACAGAACCTTCTTTTTTGTCGTATTCGCCCGCTTCTTCTTGCGCCGTCCGGCATGTCTCTCCATTTCGACACTCACAAATATTCATTATTGTTCACACGTATTTGTCATTAATATTTAAGTTTTCTCATGTTCCGCTAATTCCCTCAAATTTAATCTTGTCCAAGGTCCTAAAGTGTGTCCAAGCTTTGGAGATATATTAGCACCGCTGATGTGACATCCAAGTTTAAGTGGTGTGTGGTGGATTTTGATGTTATGACCTGTTGTTATATATTATTTTATTATTTAATGAGATTAGCTATGAAGGTCCCTGAATATACCCAATAGTATTGTGAACTTTTCAGGGTACCTTTCCGCTACCACTTTTTTAATCTCATTCAAAATGTATTTATTATTATAGTAAATGACTTCGTTTAGTGTCTAGGGTTATGAATGTAGAGTGTAATGTATAATAATCCACAAACATACGAACAAATAGTTTATTATTCACAATAGCACACAGTACTACCACAATAACATACAAACGACACTCTAAAAGGCTATCTTATTTAAGACTGTGGTTGAATTTTGTGTAAATATGATTCTTACAATTTTATTATCCTGATTCTAATTTATTTGGAATCAGGATTGACAATTTAAAAGTGAAATCAGAATAATTATTTACATCAGTCAAATAGCCCCATAGATCCTCTGTCCATACATAAAATATTTTTCTAATATACGTCTGTAGTGTTCTCCTACTTTAAGGTAATACTGGTAGTACCACTAGGTTGTTGTTTGAAATCACACCCTTTTAGTAATGTCCGTTTCTATTTGTCACTTGTGGAACTATTAAATATTTGTCCCAGTTTTATTCACTGTCACTATATAGTTCTTTTAAAGTTCTGTAGTTGAGCTCTCAGGTGCCGAACGAGAACTTATCTTGGCAGTAGAATATAGGTTGAACCTTTCCTCTGCTCGCTTTACAATCTGTTCCCTGTTTGATAGGCAATGGCCACTAGCATGGGCTCGCAGTAAACCGGCAGAGTCCTGAATCAATCAGTTTTCAAGCGTTTGGTACCACATTAACGTCAGTACCAAGGACCTCTGAAATGTGAAGATATGCATCCTTCTTAATACCTAGCATACACTAATAGTCCACAGTACATTACAAACAAACAAAAAGGGTCATAGCCTTATACAAACCTATGCCACCATTTTCTTTTGATGTGACAATGTACACCAGTATTCCTCTCCCCTAATAGTTACAACGCCACTGCAATTCCAGCTGTAATCTTTCCATATAATAGGATAGGTGTTATGCTCCTTTATGACACTCATACATATTCTTGTAGTTTTACACCTCTCTGACAGTCTATCACATGGTGGATCAATCTTTAGGCTTTGCCTCATGTTCGCTATAGACCCACTCATGTCCAGACTTTCACATTCAATTTTTATATAAAATACATGTTAATAAATGTCAATCTTACCACAATTTTGTTCAATGAAATACACAGAGACGATGACTGACACAGTTTCGATCTGTTTTGTTGTCCAGGCTGCCCAGAACTTGTATTTGTAAGCACAGCCTGATCTCATCTATCGCTGGTGAAAATTTTTCTAATAATGGCGTCCCCCCTAACGCTTGTTCTGACAATATCGACTCAGTTGGCCAATCACTTTTAATATTACAAGGGTAAACAGTCTTTTCAAAAAATATCATTCAAACCTTTCCTACGTTACTAGGCTATTTATGTTTATTCAAAGGTCAGCCAATAATATTTCGTCTCACTTCAAATGCCACCCAATCAGATTCACTGTACTATCCTAGCCTATCTGTCACCTACCTTTTTCCCAAAAAATATGCGATCCAATCTAAGCAGATATGACTGGACCTGACAGTATCTCTGATCTCTATGTATTTTTTTATCATTATTTGATTAGTTAAGGGACTATTTATATAACTAACACCATATTCTTGGTCAGCAAGTCTTCAGGTACACGAATCTACGATTTTTAATGGGCTATGTAGTTTGGTTCAAAATTCTATCTTTTTTTCTATGTTAGTTGTTTATTTTTAAACTACCTCTCGTTCACTCTTTTTCCATGTAATATCAAGCTAAATACGAGAGCTTAGGTCATTCATAATAAGAGCTTAACAAGTTTCCATGACCGTAGTGTCCACAATTCTAACTTTTTCATTGTATTTGGGGAAACCCCTAAGGCAAGGCTTGCCACTGTGCTACAGTTGGCTTTTAGTTTAAAATCAATGCGAAACGAATTAGCATTTCATCTATCCTTGCCCCTCCTCGTTCCACAATGCATTTTAGGCAAATATTTTCTTAGAACTAGGAAAAGTGGTTGTTTATGTCAAGGACGAATTTGAAAAATTGGGTACCGTTTTGTTCGGCTATTCGTTAGCAAATAATAATCTGAAGGCGTAGGCGACACCAACCGTTCTAGTGGAAAATTCTTTTGTACTTTCTTATCTTTGCCTTTATGCCCTATACTGTTATATATTAATTTAGTTATTGTATTTAGAAATCACTACATGGTGTGACATCAAAGTTGATGTATTCAAGTTTAACTGAGTGGCAAGAACGTATAAATTACACGTGGGAATTATATTTTCCCGGCATTTCCGACAGTCTTAGTTCATTCATTATTCTCCAGACTTCTGAAGAACACAGTCCTCCATCAAATCCGTGCCCATGTTAAAGTTTACTGCAGCTATTGGATTATAAACCCATATAAATAATGAATTGTTAAATTCTACTCAGGGCCATATTTAGGCATAAGCTAAACAAGCTACAGCTTAGGGCCTCACTTTGACTAAATCAGGCCCAGATTCTACTACAACTATTGGGTTATGAACTGCTATTTCAAATACTGGACTGTTAAATGTTCGCAACAGTCGTCAAGTAAAGAATAAATCTCAGGACTAGACATATACAACAGAAACGATTTGTTTTATGTTTTCATTGCAGATTTGTAGAAGTTTTCAAATGTTAAGATAAGAAATTTACTGCACTGACAAGTGTTAACATTTTGTTTTTAAATGATTGAATTATGTTTGTACAGTAGGCCTTCGTCTTGAGCCTAACAAGAAAATAAAACACATCATGATTCAAAGTAGAGGAACAGCAATTTGTAACCCAGTTAATGTTGTTATTGTTATTATTATTATTTGTATCATCATCTTGTTAGAATTAGTCCTTAGTTTTAACTGGTGGAGTGTTAGCCATCTTGACAGGAAGCGAAAATGGAACAATAGTAAACAAAGATAAATGCAATAAAGGAGTCGAGACATGCCAGGTGGTTTTACGCGGTACTAAATTAGGATCAAAGCCGATTCTCCACAAGCCATCTTACAAAAAAATAAAAATCTGACTCCATCTCGCCCAAATGTTTCATACTAACGTTGATGGCCGTTTGATCATGTGATCACTGAACTTTATTGTCAACTCAGCCGGTCAATCCGCCCCTCTGAAGGTTGCAGGGACATTTTTCAACATGTTGATTTCACAGCAGAAGCGACAGTTATTGAGTCCACCCTGGCACACCACAACTCGCGCAAACACCCACCCCTCTCGCTTTTGATGTCCGAGATTTGTCGGCATGACGTAGCCTTGTCCAATAAACTCAAGGCTATACCCGCCAGATCTGTCCACGTTTATTAGCTCCATCATGTGGTATTAGTTGTGCCAGATCGTCTGTCGGTGGCAGTTAAGTACCACAAGAAAACATTTGCACTCACAAAATCGAAATCCGTTACGTCAGCAATAACAACCACCTGGATGCCACCCGACTCCGCCATTGTATTTGATCTTCTGGTTTCCTAATCCAGGTTGTTGGTAGTTAAGTCTTGTAACCGTGGGGGTGTGTAGATTCAATTATAAGCCATATATGTTCAAGTTTCTTGTGTGTTTGTTTATTGTATCACTCAAGTCAAGATTCTAGTGTACTACCAGAGATAGTTATTCTTGATAATGTTTGTACCCAAGTTCGTTCCAGAATTCCTCTGTGGTGTTTAATGTTGTTGTGACAATCATTAGCATACTTTATGTTCACTATTTACTGCAAAAACTTTCAACAGCAGATAGTCAAGAAAGTCTTCAGGATCCAGTAAAACAATTTATTATCTTGTAAATAAAAATCCGACCAAAGTCACCTGCATGCATTCACAAATCCTCATAAAAATGCGTCTTCGTGGTTATTTATTATTTCATCATACTTTGATATCCAAGTTGGGGTAAGTATATATTTTTTGTTGTTGCTTAGTTCCTTTTCGTTTGCTTCTTAGATTTACCCGACTCAGGGTTAAATGACAGTTGAGCCTCTACCTCTTCTTTGATTTGAGTTCAATATGGGCATGAAAACCCGTTTCATTTCTTATAAGTTCAGCTCGTTCTCCCGACATTTAGGAAATACCACTACAAGCTGTAGAACCATACATATATCTAAGTTATTACACTTGTGGAAATGCCACTACAAGCTGTAGAACCATACATATATCTAAGTTATTACACTTGTGGAAATACCACTACAAGCTGTAGAACCATACATATATCAAAGTTATTACACTTGTGGAAATACCACTACAAGCTGTAGAACCATACATATATCTAAGTTATTACACTTGTGGAAATACCACTACAAGCTGTAGAACCATACATATATCTAAGTAGCAATATAGACAGTTGGAGGAAAGGACAGTGATATCAAAATAAGAATACAGAAGGATTGAGGAGCTCTCATTGAATTGGGAAACATTTGGAGATCAATGCAAATCAGAGTCAACACAAAAATTATAATCATCAATTCAAATATCACGTCAGATCTATTTTATAGATCTGAAAAATGGAGAACTACAAATAAAACAAGCAAAAAGCTACGGACTAAATGAGTGCTTGCGACAAAAATTAGAAGAATTGAAATAGTATGACAAGGTAACTAATGTGGAATTGATTAGAAAAGCCAAACAAGTGCTTGTGGAACAAGAGATGACAAGAACCAAACAAGTGCTCGTGGAACAAGAGTTCAGAAGAAGACCATGAAGATGTATAAGACACACACTGAGCAAGCCTGTTGATAGTATTACAAGGAAGTCCTTGGTCTGGAATCCACAGGGCAAGAGAGGAAGAGGGAGATAAAAAACAAGCTCAGAAGTGAACTGGAGACAGACGTGAAGGGGATGAAGAAAGGCATTGAGCGGATGGCACGTGACATGAAGACATGAGGTAAGTTTGTTAGAGTTATGCTCCTTGGTGAGCTGAAGGGTGATGAATCAATCAATCAATCAACGAATAGAAACGGAATAGACCATCGAAATTCGGTTGTTTATAAGACCTCACGAATACACTTAGTTCTAGTGGCGGAGTGGATCAGAGAAATAAAGTTTTGCTACAGGTCACGCCAATCATAATAAAACAATGGTAGTTACTCAACGGTTGTGGAGTCGAGGTTGTGGAGTCGGGACTCAGAGTCGTGGAGTCGGTAGATTTACGTGGAGTCGGTAGTTTTACGTGGAGTCGGTAGTTTTAAGTGGAGTCGGCGTTTCTTTCGAAATAGGGATTCTCTTCTTGAAACCCCTTCTCGTGGAAGTTGGGAGTGGGAATTAAAGTTGTACTTATTACATTACTTGAGTAAGAGTCAGAATCGAAGTCGAGCGAATTCTTTCCCGACTCCACAACTCTGATATTTACAACTCTGATATTTACAACTCTGATATTTACAATCTGATATTTACAACTCTGATATTTACAACTCTGATATTTACAACTCGTGAAACAGTTAATAAAAACGAAGGTAATTCCAGGTATTCAATATAGAATTACAAATAACTTACAAAATAACCATCAGTAAAACTGTCACCATAGTGATATAGAACAAATCTACATTATAGCGTTACCAATAAGTTTACAGAATATGAAGAGCCAATATAGAGTTATTTATAAGTCGTAGACTAAAACTGTCACTATAGAGGTATGAAACCAATTTTCAATACGGAATTATCAATAAGTTACAAAATAATCTCAAATATAGAAATTCTAAAAAACCAATCTTCAATAAAGCATTCTTCTTCTTCTTCTTCTTTGATCCTTAGCCGCCGACCGTCAAAGCAGTCAGTGACCATCACGCCTTATGGCGTCTTGTAGGGCAACAACAAATTGATTCCACTTTGCTCGGTCGGTGGCCATCCTTCGTACAGTGCCCCAACTCTGGTTCATTCTTTGCATCTCAGCCTCCACAGAAATACATTTTTACAACTCGAAGATGTGTCCTGCTACAAAAGTGCGTAAAAAATTATTATTATTATTTCATTTTCCCTCAAGAATGTACAGATATAAGCGAGAATATGTTTATGTAATTTGTTTATTGATGTTTAATGACACATTCAAAAATGCAGATTAATTGTTGATGAACACATGAGTGAGTGTCGGGATACAGAATGAAAGATAAAGGACTGGATGGTCGGACAGACCTGGGTCCCCAATTCTTTACCCTTTTAAATAAAGTTATGTCTATCTATCTCTCCTACTGATTCTGCTCTTGGATTAAGGCGGGCAAAGCAATAACACCAAGTCTCACATCCTTCAATAGCAGACTGTCAAATACTTCATGAGTTCTGATACCATGCCACCTAATCTGATTATGCTTGAAATCATAATTTACTGTACGTATTTATTTATTTTTTATTTAATTTAATTTTATTATAATGTTTGTTTAAATTAACAATACTTAATTTTGATTATGACTGCATACTGTAAACGTACGCTGTTATATTACCTTTGTAATGTTGCATGCCTTCATATTAATGCTTTAAGTAACATGTGGGAATGAAAGGATATAATATGTAAGATAAATGAGAGTGGAAGGGCAGAATGTTAGACGGGCCTGCGCGCCCAATTCTTAACCCTTCGAAAAATAAAGTTTGTTCGTTCGTTCGTCCTCCGCCAAGTTGTTTTTGGTCGGCCTCTCTTTCGTTTTCCTTCAGGGGTCCATAGCATAACTGTTCTTGTGATGGCATTGGGGTCTCTTCTGAGGACATGGCCAACCCAGCTCCAGCGTCTGCCAGCTATGATGGTGTGCATGTCCTCTTGCTTGCTCCGAGTAAGCAGATCTTGGTTAGTGATGGTATTCGGCCAAAAGATTCGGTGAATTTTTCTTAGGCATGTTGTGTGAAAAGAGGACAATTTCGACATTTCCTTCTCTGTAACTCTTCAGCATTCCACACCATAGAGAAGCACAGAAAGCACACATAGCATTATTAGTAGGTCACAAAGTAAGCAACAATATAGCCTTATTGGTAGGTCACAGAATAAGCTACAATATAGCATTATTGGTAGGTCACAGAATAAGCTACAATATAGCATTATTGGTAGGTCACAGAATAAGCTACAACAAAGCATTATTGGTAGGTCACAGAATAAGCTACAATATAGCATTATTGGTAGGTCACAGAATAAGCTACAATATAGCATTATTGGTAGGTCACAGAATAAGCTACAACAAAGCATTATTGGTAGGTTAGAGAATAAGTAACAATATAGCATTATTGGTAGGTGTCGTGAAATATTCTAATCCACATATATAAATTAAAACGTAAATGTAAAGCCTAACAAATAAATTTAATAAAAGGAAAGAAGAATGGTAAAGAACAGTGCTGTCACAATGACTGTACGCGAAATCCCCCTTGTTTTCTCCTGCGTCTGCACATTGTAACGTTTCACGTTGATAGTAAAAGCCTACTGCTTCAATACCCGCCTTCTACGATAAAACATGTGCTGCATTTCTAAGAAAAACCTTGAGATACGCAGGTTGACCTAGATTTAAAATTCCATTCATGTCTTTTTATACACTACGTTACCTAAAACGAAAGACAGATGGACTAAAGATAGAAAGAAGGGAGGGCTGAAAGCAGGGACACATGCAACACTAAACACGCGTCGCGCGATACACAATTGCTGCCATCACGCGTGTAAGGCCACATGCACTAGCTTTTTTCAAATCGACAGTGATAAAAAACACTACCCATACCAGAGTTAGGTTTTAAAATCCTGAAAAACGCTTATTAGGAAATATGACATTATACTGGTTTACGTTTGAAAACATTACAGTACCCAGACACCACATCGTATTCGAAGTAAACAGGAGGTAGAAGAAAGTGCATATTTTGAACGCAGCCACTTAGCTCCTTTAAATTTGTATATTTGGGTTCCTTAGGACTTGCTGACAAATAATATGTTAAACGTTACGCAAATAGTCTAGGAATTACCAAATTATAGCCAAAAGAAATAGTGAGGGATGTCAGACAACACTAGAATCAGAATCGCTCAGTGGCAGATTTTCACCCCACCATTGTACGGGAAATGGGTCTCCATGTAAAATCCGATTTGATTGGAGCGCAAGAAATGTAAGGCTAAACACGATTAGTCGGGCTATAAATACTATCTTGTGTTGTCAGGGGAAACGTGAGTAGGAGTACTTTTTTTTTGAAAAGCTGTGTAAACATGGCATGATTGGTTAGACTTGCCAATATAGTCAATTAGAGGCGTCAGGTCAGCACCACATTTGCAAATAAACTTACTACAGAATCAGTGCGTTGAGCACCAGTGCCTATTTTTCTAAAATAAAAGCCTGGGACATCGGCAGATCGAAATTGTGTTATATTCAGTGCCAGTCAACGTAATTCTGTATTATTTCCATGAATTGTGGTAAGCTTGAAATATTTGATATCTTTTAATGAAAATTGAATGTAAATTGATAATTTATGTCTGTATATATGTGTGGTTCAGTAGCGAACATGAGGTGAAGCATATACAGTGCTCCAACCTGAACAGAAGGTGTCGGAGGAAAGTAAAACTGCATGGAATTGCCAAACAGTACACTGCCACCTATATTATTGTCTAGAAAGAAATAATGCTGGAATTGCAGAGGCGTAGTAACCATTAGGGAGGAAAATACTGGTGAAAATTGTTTCAGATGAAGATAGCAGTTGGCCTACCGCTCTGAACTCAGTGTTTGTTATGTATTGTGCTCAGTGTAGAAATAGAGTATAAATTAGTTCTGAAGTAGGAGGTACAACCTTCTTGTTTCAGGGACTGTGGTCCTAAAGCTATTGAGCAGTACCTGGTCAGAGCTTTGCTGAATCCAGAGGCGGACAGCATACTCCTTGGTCCATATAGCAAACAGTGAGGTGTCTCCAGAACACAGGGGAGCAATCGAGCAGAGGAGTCTTTTCCTGCCGCCATCACGAAAGATAAGCCTATGTGGCCAGCGGAGCTCAACATTATGTAACCCCATCTTAAACTGACATTGTATAAAAATAAGAGGGGAAATTAATTGTTAAATGAACGGAACTGAGAACATCTCCAATACTAGTTCCAACAGAAATAAACACTTGAAGTCATGATGACAAATAACAACATAGCTTGAAAAAAAAACAACACCAGTATTACCTCATATTACTACTACACAACTGACACACATAGGATAAGATTAATAAAATATGTCACTACAAGATTCATATTGATAAATTCTGTACATATAACTTGTAATTAAAATTGATTGTGATTCCTGGTTCACTTTGTATTTGAATCAGGACACATATATATTAATGAAAAGTACTTAATACATATTGATATTTGAAAATTTACCAGTGACTCATTCAAGATAGTCTTATAGAATGTTACATGTGTGTGAGTGTCACAGTGTTGTCACGTGTGGTGGAATAAATTAAATTGTTTATCTGTCTGTTGTTGTTGTGACTTACACTTCATCATATACATACCCTAGACATTCAACGTAGTCATCACTATATTCCAGAATAATTCTGACTGAGGTACAAATATGTGGTAGCAAGTAAGGTCATCTATATTACACTACCCTTATTAGATATAGATACCTTCACAGCTGATCTCAGTCAGTACACTAAGTCCCCTATAAATATTTATATTATCCCACTTTACCACATATATTGGGGTCTCGCTCTCGGGATTTTGAATCTTTCCCTATTAAAAATATTGGGGGTAATTCACTTCAGGGAATAATAAGAATTAAAAAGTATCCTTGGGTGAAAATAAATAACGTTGAGCTCTCAGTGCCTGTAGTGTCCTTAGATAATTATTGATAGATTGAATTGTTACATTTACATGTTAGACAATGGCCGACTTGGCAAAATTTCGATCTGCTGCTGTACAGACTGCGAAAGAGTTAGGAATGGACGGGCAAATTATGATTGCTTATGTCACTGCTGAATGTGACAAATATATTGAACGGGAAGAAAGAAGATTAGAAAAAGAGGCCGAAAGAAAGTTAGAGGCTGAGACTAAGAGGTTGCAGATTGAGGCTGAGGCTAAGAGGTTGCAGATTGAGGCTGAGGCTAAGAGGTTGCAGATTGAGGCTGACAAAGAGGCTAAAGCATTGGAGGCAGAAAGAGAAGACAAAAGATTAGCTGCAGAAAGGGAAGCCGAGGAAAGAAGACAGGCTGCAGAAAGGGAAGACAAGCGATTAGCTGCAGAAAGGGAAGCAGAAGATAAAAGATTACAAAGGGAACATGAGTTACGACTAAGGGAGTTTGAGTTTCAAGGCCATGCTCCTGAAAATGGTGCCAGTCCCTTTACCTCTGATGCCACTGCTAGCCAGGAGCCTCAACCTCAGCTATGAATTTTCATTTAGATCATTTCGTTGAGAAAGACGATGATATTGAGAGCTATCTAAATAGATATGAACTATTAGCTACCACATATGGGTTAGAGAGAGAAAGGTGGAGCTTAAAGTTATCTCAAGGACTTCGTGGGGCAGCTTATGAAGTTTTTGCTAAAATGAGCAGAGGTGATCAGGAAAATTATGACATGCTAAAGCAGGCTCTTTTGTTAAGGTATGAAAAGAACGCAGAATTTTATAGGAAAAAATTTAGGAATGCTAAACTACTGTCAGGTGAAACCTATCACCAGTTCTCTGCACGAATAGAGACATACTTGGAGAAATGGACTTCTCTGGGGAAAACCCAAGATCTTAAGGAAATGATCCTTATAGAACAATTAAGAGAGTCCATGGCTCCAGACCTGAGAAAGTTTCTCATGGAACAAGGTGCAGAGAGGCTGGGTGAGTTGCTAAATGTTGCTGAAAGGTATCAAGCAGCTCAAGCAGAGGTAACAGGTAAAAAAAAGAAACAGGTGGATAATTTTAGGGCACCACAGAACTTTAATAAATTTGATCCTAGGGATCAAAACAAAGGTAAGCACCAGTTTGATAGGCCACGGTATGACAATAAAAATAAAACCCCACAATTCGATGAAAGGAAATATGATGAAAGAAAATCTTTCAACCAAGGAAAAAGGTGGTGTAAGAATTGTCAGATGAACAATCATGACACTGACCATTGTAGAAGGAAACCTGTGTATATGGCCACCCTTCAGGTCAGGTCGACCTCAAGACAGGAGGAGGATATTCTGTTAGATACCACTCCAGAAGAGATGAGGAAGGCACAGGCTGGGGATAAGACCCTCAAGCCTTGTTTCAGGAAATTGTCAACTTGTCATACAACTCCAGGCAAGGGAGATTTTTACATGAAAAACAAGTTGATGTATAGGAAGACTGGAGCTAGATCCAAAGGTCAGGGACAGCTGGTACTTCCTAAAAGATATAGGACAGAATTAATAAGGAGCCTACATGTGAAACCAGATGGGGACCATGAAAAAATAGGTACCATCATCCAAAAGGTGGCTCACAATTATTATTGGCCCAAGGCAAGATGGGACATTGAGAATTTTGTAGAAAGGTGTAGCATAGCACATGAGGGAACACCCACAAGTGGGAACATTGATCAGGACCTGGACACGCCACGGGGCAAAATTAGGCCTGACAATAAAAAGAAATATAAATTTGATAAAGTGGACCAAAGGGAATGGGAAGCCCCTTTTCACGGACAAGCTTCACTTAACTGTTTTACAATGGCCACTATGCGGAGAGTGCAAAAAGATGTCTTACCCCAGGATAAGCCGAAAATCCCTCAATCGGACTTAAACAAACTGGAGGAAGAGGATGTAGAGAGGAAATCTCTCATCAAGAATTTTAAGTGGGGAGACAGCCCCAAGAAAAAAATTGGTAGCGGTCGTTTTGTGACTGATAATTCTGGGAAGAAAAATCATCACTACAGAGCTTCGGGTGGAAAGGACCTGGCATGTGCCAGGAGAAATAAGTTTCCGAATTTAAAAGTCCATATGTAACTCTGTTAAGAACGTGGACTGATGAAAAAGCAGAGGAAAATATCACATCCTCATACCAATATGTGAATGAGCTGACCACTCGTTTAAAAACTGGCTGGAAACTTGCCAATGAAAATTTGAAACAAGCCAGGAAGAAACATGCTGCCTATTATAACAGGAAGGCGAAAGACAGAGATTTGGCTGTGGGAGAGAAGGTACTGCTTCTTCTACCTGGTAGTCAGAATAAGTTACAAATTGGATGGCAAGGTCCATATACAGTTCTAGAGAAGGTGTCTAGAACCAATTATAAGATAGATAAGAAGGGGAAAGAAAAAATCTATCATGTGAATCTCCTGAAGAAATATTTGGAAAGAGAACATCAGGAAGAGACACACTTGTTGACCTTGTCCATTGCCATGGAGATGAAAAAGGAACCACTTTCATCATTTGAATATCCATTACACCCCTGTGAGACAGCAGCACAGGTGAAAATCAGTACACATTTAACGAAAACTCAGAAAGAGAGAGTGCAACAGGTTCTAGATACTCATACAGAGGTGTTAACAGACCGACCAGGGCATACAAACTTATTGGAATATGATATGAAACTGATAGACCCCACACCTGTCTGTATGAAACCATATTCGATTCCTTTTGCTAAGGAGAAAGCTTTGAAGGAAGAGATAGACTATTTGTTGAAGGAAGGAATTATTTCACACAGTGAATCTTCGTATAGTTCCGGTGTTGTACTCTTAAGGAAGCCCTCTGGAGAACATAGACTCTGTATAGATTACAGGAGACTGAATGCTATTACAGAAGGACAGGTGGATCAATTGCCGGATACAAATCAGCTGTTTGCCAGACTAAATAAAGCTAAATATTTCTCAAAAGTGGATCTGAGTAAGGATACTATCAGATTCCAGTAAAACCTGAGATCAGACAAAATTGTTGGATGGAAACAATTCGGAGGAACGTAATGAATCCCTGAGTTGCCTCTTTGATTGAGGATATTCCGAATGTTTCATACAGGCTAATAAGAAGATTATGGGATCCACTACGAAAACTCTGCTATCACCAGGTATATGTTATCTCCTCATAACGTACATTTTGAGGAAAATCTAATGTTCTCTGGACATGTCATTGCGCAGACTCAGAGAAGAGAAATGGTGAATACGGTTTGTGAAGCAGCATTAAGACAAGCAGTCACACTTGCGGCTGTTCAGTAACATAACCGAAAAATATTATTGGTTGTAGAGGTCTGAGGCAGATTTCATGAGCAGTGCCTACTCTGAATGGACCCAACTACATAAAACCACGATAGCACAACAGCAGAGTAAAGTCAAGTTGACTTACATTTATCTATGTGTATATAGAATAAAGGACTGACATAAGATGTCTGTTTTAAGAGGGGAGATGTCGTGAAATATTCTAATCCACATATATAAATTAAAACGTAAATGTAAAGCCTAACAAATAAATTTAATAAAAGGAAAGAAGAATGGTAAAGAACAGTGCTGTCACAATGACTGTACGCGAAATCCCCCCTTGTTTTCTCCTGCGTCTGCAAATTGTAACGTTTCACGTTGATAGTAAAAGCCTACTGCTTCAATACCCGCCTTCTACGATAAAACATGTGCTGCATTTCTAAGAAAAACCTTGAGATACGCAGGTTGACCTAGATTTAAAATTCCATTCGTCTTTTTATACACTACGTTACCTAAAACGAAAGACAGATGGACTAAAGATAGAAAGAAGGGAGGGCTGAAAGCAGGGACACATGCAACACTAAACACGCGTCGCGCGATACACAATTGCTGCCATCACGCATGTAAGGCCACATGCACTAGCTTTTTTCAAATCGACAGTGATAAAAAACACTACCCATACCAGAGTTAGGTTTTAAAATCCTGAAAAACGCTTATTAGGAAATATGACATTATACTGGTTTACGTTTGAAAACATTACAGTACCCAGACACCACATCGTATTCGAAGTAAACAGGAGGTAGAAGAAAGTGCATATTTTGAACGCAGCCACTTAGCTCCTTTAAATTTGTATATTTGGGTTCCTTAGGACTTGCTGACAAATAATATGTTAAACGTTACGCAAATAGTCTATGAATTACCAAATTATAGCCAAAAGAAATAGTGAGGGATGTCAGACAACACTAGAATCAGAATCGCTCAGTGGCAGATTTTCACCCCACCATTGTACGGGAAATGGGTCTCCATGTAAAATCCGATTTGATTGGAGCGCAAGAAATGTAAGGCTAAACACGATTAGTCGGGCTATAAATACTATCTTGTGTTGTCAGGGGAAACGTGAGTAGGAGTACTTTTTTTTTGAAAAGCTGTGTAAACATGGCATGATTGGTTAGACTTGCCAATATAGTCAATTAGAGGCGTCAGGTCAGCACCACATTTGCAAATAAACTTATCATTATCGGCCAATAATGTTGATCATGATTTGGTTGATATATATATATATATCACTATATTTTATTTATATTTGTGACGATTAACATTTTTTTTTATTATTTACGTATTTTTATTTATTTATACTGATAATTTATTCTGCGACGTCTACAGTGGGTGAGGCGGTTCCTTAACTTGTAATGCTATTTTGTTACTTATTCTGTGACCTACCAATAATGCTTTGTTGTAGCTTATTCTGTGACCTACCAATAATGCTTTGTTGTTGCTTATTCTGTGACCTACCAATAATGCTTTGTTGTTGCTTATTCTCTAACCTACCAATAATGCTTTGTTGTAGCTTATTCTGTGACCTACTGTGGTAAAGTGGGATAATATAAATATTTATAGAGGACTTCGTGTACTGACTGAGATCAGCTGTGAAGGTATCTATATCTAATAAGGGTAGTGTAATATAGATGACCTTACTTGCTACCACATATTTATACCTCAGTCAGAATTATTCTGGAATATAGTGATGACTATGTTGAATGTCTAGGGTATGTATATGATGAAGTGTAAGTCACAACAACAACAGACAGATAAACAATTTAATTTATTCCACCACACGTGACAACACTGTGACACTCACACACATGTAACATTCTATAAGACTATCTTGAATGAGTCACTGGTAAATTTTCAAATATCAATATGTATTAAGTACTTTTCATTAATATATATGTGTCCTGATTCAAATACAAAGTGAACCAGGAATCACAATCAATTTTAATTACAAGTTATATGTACAGAATTTATCAATATGAATCTTGTAGTGACATATTTTATTAATCTCATCCTATGTGTGTCAGTTGTGTAGTAGTAATATGAGGTAATACTGGTGTTGTTTTTTTCAAGCTATGTTGTTATTTGTCATCATGACTTCAAGTGTTTATTTCTGTTGGAACTAGTATTGGAGATGTTCTCAGTTCCGTTCATTTAACAATTAATTTCCCCTCTTATTTTTATACAATGTCAGTTTAAGATGGGGTTACATAATGTTGAGCTCCGCTGGCCACATAGGCTTATCTTTCGTGATGGCGGCAGGAAAAGACTCCTCTGCTCGATTGCTCCCCTGTGTTCTGGAGACACCTCACTGTTTGCTATATGGACCAAGGAGTATGCTGTCCGCCTCTGGATTCAGCAAAGCTCTGACCAGGTACTGCTCAATAGCTTTAGGACCACAGTCCCTGAAACAAGAAGGTTGTACCTCCTACTTCAGAACTAATTTATACTCTATTTCTACACTGAGCACAATACATAACAAACACTGAGTTCAGAGCGGTAGGCCAACTGCTATCTTCATCTGAAACAATTTTCACCAGTATTTTCCTCCCTAATGGTTACTACGCCTCTGCAATTCCAGCATTATTTCTTTCTAGACAATAATATAGATGGCAGTGTACTGTTTGTCAATTCCATGCAGTTTTACTTTCCTCCGACACCTTCTGTTCAGGTTGGAGCACTATATATGCTTCACCTCATGTTCGCTACTGAACCACACATATATACAGACATAAATTATCAATTTACATTCAATTTTCATTAAAAGATATCAAATATTTCAAGCTTACCACAATTCATGGAAATAATACAGAATTACGTTGACTGGCACTGAATATAACACAATTTCGATCTGCCGATGTCCCAGGCTTTTATTTTAGAAAAATAGGCACTGGTGCTCAACGCACTGATTCTGTAGTAAGTTTATTTGCAAATGTGGTGCTGACCTGACGCCTCTAATTGACTATATTGGCAAGTCTAACCAATCATGCCATGTTTACACAGCTTTTCAAAAAAAAAGTACTCCTACTCACGTTTCCCTAACAACAAAGAAGTAGTCTTTATAGCCTGACCAATCGTGTTTAGCCTTACATTTCTTGCGCTCCAATCAAATCGGATTTTACATGGAGACCCATTTCCCGTACAATGGTGGGGTGAAAATCTGCCACTGAGCGATTCTGATTCTAGTGTTGTCTGACATCCCTCACTATTTCTTTTGGCTATAATTTGGTAATTTCTAGACTATTTGCGTAACGTTTAACATATTATTTGTCAGCAAGTCCTAAGGAACCCAAATATACAAATTTAAAGGAGCTAAGTGGCTGCGTTCAAAATATGCACTTTCTTCTACCTCCTGTTTACTTCGAATACGATGTGGTGTCTGGGTACTGTAATGTTTTCAAACGTAAACCAGTATAATGTCATATTTCCTAATAAGCGTTTTTCAGGATTTTAAAACCTAACTCTGGTATGGGTAGTGTTTTTTATCACTGTCGATTTGAAAAAAGCTAGTGCATGTGGCCTTACATGCGTGATGGCAGCAATTGTGTATCGCGCGACGCGTGTTTAGTGTTGCATGTGTCCCTGCTTTCAGCCCTCCCTTCTTTCTATCTTTAGTCCATCTGTCTTTCGTTTTAGGTAACGTAGTGTATAAAAAGACGAATGGAATTTTAAATCTAGGTCAACCTGCGTATCTCAAGGTGTAATTTTAATTTTTCTAGTTGTTTATGTCACTACTATTGCCATTACATTCAGTGATATACGGGAATTACGATTTACGAGTAACATTAGTACAAAAAACATTACCAAGGATTCTGTATGGTCTGGTACGGGAGGAGGTCCATGGGGGTGACACCATGAGTTACCGCACTGGGTGACACCAACCCTAGTGACGCCACTGACTACACTGGCACACACACAGAGACACACACATACCCACAGATATATATATATATATATATATATATATATATATATATATATATATATATATATATATATATATATATATATATATAGATATATATATATATATATATATATATGAAAACAGCTGGTTCATTAATATTTAGCAAACAAGCCACACACAAAAACTCAAGGTAATTAGTCAAACAAATAAGAAATTAACGTTACGGGTAAAGAATAAATGGATCATTCTTGGAACAAGCAAAAACTTTCTCGTGACATCAACGGATGATGAAAAACAATGACATTTATGAAGAGTAAGCCAAGAGTGAATACGAATTTTCAAAATAAATTCTCAGAATAAAACACACAAATGTAATTCACAAAATTAAAACTCAGAGCTATCACATGGATCGGCCACCACGACAAGCATGGGAAACAAAGAGCCAGGGATCCAAACCCCCAGGACGACCGAGAGTCAGCTGGGAAGACAACATTAGACAATCTATGAAGGACCGATGACTAATAGAAGAATGAACCGTATTTAATGGGAACAGAAAGAATTAAATCAACACGAATGAACCGTATTTAATGGGAACAGAAAGAATTAAATCAACACGAATGAACCGTATTTGATGGGAACAGAAAGAATCAAATCAAGAAAAATGAACCGTATTTGATGGGAACAGAAAGAATCAAATCAAGAAAAATGAACCGTATTTGATGGGAACAGAAAGAATCAAATCAAGAAAAATGAACCGTATTTGATGGGAACAGAAAGAATCAAATCAAGAAAAATGAACCGTATTTGATGGTAACAGACAGAAACAAAGCAAGGCACTCCGGGACAAAAGTAGAAATGAAAGACAAATAATGAAATGAATCGAAATTAGACACTAGAATTTTTTTTTTTAATTACATATGGAGACATACTACTTTGTTGACAGCCTTATAATAAATAAAGGTTGGGCGCAGACTGGTAAGAGGGTAAGGGCGCCGTCGGTGGGCGGGAAAGAAGGCGACATAAAATAATTGTTGTGTCAAGGCAAAGATAAGTTAATTTTTGGAGATCTACTGCCGCCAGACCTAGATGCAGAGACGGGGCTAAACTGGTTATAATTTCTGGTAGAGATTGTGAATATAAAGTTAGTCACAAGTAGGGTGGTGCAAGCTTTCGTGATGGCGCCCCTTCTCTTCTCTCCCTCCTCCTCCTCGCCGTACTGTATTTTACTCTTACAAGACTCAGTTTCTTGCTGCTTAGTTGGATCATAGTGTAATTTGACAGGTGTTCACTGTGAC
Organism: Oreohelix idahoensis; assembly: GCA_024509875.1. Classification (NCBI taxonomy): domain Eukaryota; kingdom Metazoa; phylum Mollusca; class Gastropoda; order Stylommatophora; family Oreohelicidae; genus Oreohelix; species Oreohelix idahoensis. The sequence continues at coordinate 42,360 of JAMPIV010012755.1, forward strand.
ATGTCACAAACACTTATGTTTTTACAATCTTATGGTAATTTTTTTTTTTTTTACATTTCACTAAATGAGCTGTTGTGAAGGGAAACATAAAGTTATATCAGTTAGTTACAACTTGTAGAATAGAAATATTGTGAACATAAAGTTATATCAGTTAGTTACAACTTGTAGAATAGAAATATTGTGAACATAAAGTTATATCAGTTAGTTACAACTTGTAGAATAGAAATATTGTGAACATAAAGTTATATCAGTTAGTTACAACTTGTAGAATAGAAATATTGTGAACATAAAGTTATATCAGTTAGTTACAACTTGTAGGATAGAAATATTGTGAACATAAAGTTATATCAGTTAGTTACAGCTTGTAGAATAGAAATATTGTGAACATAAAGTTATATCAGTTAGTTACAACTTGTAGAATAGAAATATTGAGAACATAAAGTTATATCAGTTAGTTACAACTTGTAGAATAGAAAGATTGTGAACATAAAGTTATATCAGTTAGTTACGACTTGTAGAATAGAAAGATTGTGAACATAAAGTTATATCAGTTAGTTACAACTTGTAGGATAGAAAGATTGAGAACATAAAGTTACATCAGTTAGTTACAACTTGTAGAATAGAAAGATTGTGAACATAAAGTTATATCAGTTAGTTACAACTTGTAGAATAGAAATATTGTGAACATAAAGTTATATCAGTTAGTTACAACTTGTAGAATAGAAAGATTGTGAACATAAAGTTATATCAGTTAGTTACAACTTGTAGAATAGAAAGATTGTGAACATAAAGTTATATCAGTTAGTTACAACTTGTAGAATAGAAAGATTGAGAACATAAAGTTATATCAGTTAGTTACAACTTGTAGAATAGAAATATTGTGAACATAAAGTTATATCAGTTAGTTACAACTTGTAGAATAGAAATATTGTGAACATAAAGTTATATCAGTTAGTTACAACTTGTAGAATAGAAATATTGTGAACATAACGTTATATCAGTTAGTTACAACTTGTAGAATAGAAATATTGTGAACATAAAGTTATATCAGTTAGTTACAACTTGTAGAATAGAAATATTGTAAACATAAAGTTATATCAGTTAGTTACAACTTGTAGAATATAAATATTGTGAACATAAAGTTATATCAGTTAGTTACAACGTGTAGAATAGAAATATTGTGAGAATAGAAAGATTGTGAACATAAAGTTATATCAGTTAGTTACAACTTGTAGAATAGAAATATTGTGAACATAAAGTTATATCAGTTAGTTACAACTTGTAGAATAGAAAGATTGTGAACATAAAGTTATATCAGTTAGTTACAACTTGTAGAATAGAAATATTGTGAACATAAAGTTATATCAGTTAGTTACAACTTGTAGAATAGAAATATTGTAAACATAAAGTTATATCAGTTAGTTACAACTTGTAGAATAGAAATATTGTGAACATAAAGTTATATCAGTTAGTTACAACTTGTAGAATAGAAATATTGTGAACATAAAGTTATATCAGTTAGTTACTTTGAACATAAAGTTATAAGTTAGAACTTGTAGAATAAAATATTGTGAACATTAAATATCAGTTAGTTACAACTTGTAGAATAGAAATATTGTGAACATAAAGTTATATCAGTTAGTTACAACTTGTAGAATAGAAAGATTGTGAACATAAAGTTATATCAGTTAGTTACAACTTGTAGAATAGAAAGATTGTGAACATAAAGTTATATCAGTTAGTTACAACTTGTAGAATAGAAATATTGTGAACATAAAGTTATATCAGTTAGTTACAACTTGTAGAATAGAAATATTGTGAACATAAAGTTATATCAGTTAGTTACAACTTGTAGAATAGAAAGATTGTGAACATAAAGTTATATCAGTTAGTTACAACTTGTAGAATAGAAAGATTGTGAACATAAAGTTATATCAGTTAGTTACAACTTGTAGAATAGAAATATTGTGAACATAAAGTTATATCAGTTAGTTACAACTTGTAGAATAGAAATAGAACATAAAGATATCAGTAGAAAATAAAGATTTTTAAGTTATATCAGTTAGTTACAACTTGTAGAATAGAAAGATTGTGAACATAAAGTTATATCAGTTAGTTACACTTTACAGACTAGAAAGATTGTGAACATAAAGTTATATCAGTTAGTTACAACTTGTAGAATAGAAATATTGTGAACATAAAGTTATATCAGTTAGTTACACTTTACAGAATAGAAAGATTGTGAACATAAAGTTATATCAGTTAGTTACAACTTGTAGAATAGAAATATTGTGAACATAAAGTTATATCAGTTAGTTACACTTTACAGCATAAAAAGATTGTGAACATAATGTTATATCAGTTAGTTACAACTTGTAGAATAGAAAGATTGCGAACATAAAGTTATATCAGTTAGTTACAACTTGCAGAATAGAAAGATAGTGAACATAAAGTTATATCAGTTAGTTACAACTTGTAGAATAGAAATATTGTGAACATAAAGTTATATCAGTTAGTTACAACTTGTAGAATAGAAAGATTGCGAACATAAAGTTATATCAGTTAGTTACAACTTGCAGAATAGAAAGATAGTGAACATAAAGTTTTATCAGTTAGTTACAACTTGCAGAATAGAAAGATTGTGAACATAAAGTTATATCAGTTAGTTACACCTGACAGAATAGAAAGATTGCGAACATAAAGTTATATCAGTTAGTTACAACTTGTAGAATAGAAAGATTGTGAACATAAAGTTATATCAGTTAGTTACAACTTGTAGAATAGAAATATTGTGAACATAAAGTTATATCAGTTAGTTACACTTTACAGAATAGAAAGATTGTGAACATAAAGTTATATCAGTTAGTTACAACTTGTAGAATAGAAAGATTGTGAACATAAAGTTATATCAGTTAGTTACAACTTGCTTTGTTTTTGGAAACAATTTTTGTAAAGTTTTTTACAAGTCACGGAATGTAGTCAATTTACAACTGCGGGCTAGATCGTCAACAGACAAAAAAAGTTGACGGATAGATCGTCAACATAAAGGCATTTTACAAGTCGCCGAGTCAATGAAGATGAAAATGTGGACACAGGCGAATGATCTAGCTTAATAAACATTACTTTTTAGCTTCAGCCTCTCCACGATATCTTCTGTTAACAGTTAACAAAAGTCCTTGTCGATTCTCAAGTTCATTTTATCGGCCCTTTATAGAAGCAAGCTCGAAACGATCTTTCGCCGCCATATTTTCTACGGTGCTAAAGGACATTGACTGTACAAATCTTTGTTCCGCTCAAATAAGTTCTTAAAGCGCCTTGTTCTTACCAGACTCGCCCCCTGTGGATAAAATAATGTCGCAGAAAATACATGACAGTTCTTGGGCTAATGTTGGTTCATTGTGCGGCATCGAGGACAGGTAATGACATGCGATACCTCTCTCATTGTCGACAACCTTATCACTTAGTCTTCTCCATTCTTGTCACCGTTCTCTCTCGTGTTTTCACCTGAACAATAGCGGACATACAGACTTTCAGACGTGTCACACCTGAAGAGATTCTCAAGTGATTCCTCGGCTCTTCATCTATCAGGATTAACGACTTGGAAGACAACTTTACACATTTTCTTCCAGTCGAGTTCTTCATGTCCGGGACTTTTTTGTACCGAGATCCAGAAATAATCTCTTCACTCCCGGGACGTGACAAGGAAAAAAGGGACACACCTTGAACTTATGTCTGCCAAGATGTTCCCTTTTACTTAACTTTTGTCCACAAGCAATGGGTACGGGTTCCCTGCTGGCCGAGACAGGTGAAGGGGACTCAATCATCCATGCATTATGACGTTTCCATTTGTAGAAATCTCGCCGTATGTCCTACAGGTTGGGAGGGGCGATCTTGTGAAGGCCTCAGCGCTAATGTGTCGGGATATCACGAGTCGGCCAGCAAGGAGTTATTGCCAAAAACTCGAGCCTGAAGTTGTTGTCGATAACGAATGCGAAATCCTTACCCAAGAAGTGCCGGTCCTTAAAAAAGACTGCACGCATGAACTACGCGAGTGATAGCAGCCATGACGATAGCGTTAAGTCTCTTCACAAATTACAGCGAGTAATTGCTGGTTTTCCTTCAGGGCTAACCTTCAAAAAAAAAATTCTGCTCCATAAAAGTCGGTATTCTCATGCCAGTTTCCCACTCACTCCAAGCAGAACTACGAACAAAGAGTCCGATTTGTCATCCAAGACTGGGGCTATACAAGCAGTCCTGTAACCGCCTCAGAAGAAATCAGAAACGAGGTATTATCTCCTCAAAACAAAAAACCCAACAAAAAACATGCAGGTTGTGGCGTTTTAATGAGCAGTTTATTCTGTGGAGATTTAAAAACATTTAAATACTGGGACTGGAGAAGAGTACTCGGGAAATAATGGACAGGGAAAGTGACAAAGCGCTCCACAAATAATGAATCTTTAAGCAGATCAACTGGCAAGAACTGTGGTTAGAAAAGATACTTCTTCTTCTTCTTCTTCTTCCTCGTTCGCCCTGAAAAGGACGGTGGTTGCGTTGTGTCTGTTTCCAACGTAGCTGTGATATCTGCACCTTTCGGTCGACACATCCGACTTCTGCACGGCATTTTTTAGGACCGGGTTTGCCTTCCCATTGCGATCCGTACTCGCTCAGCCAGCCTGCACAGCTGCAGACTGTTTCCAGGACCACCACGTGGAGGTGGAGCACGGTCTTGACCAGCTCTGGTTCGCTGGTCCTGACGCAGGCAGTCAAGCTATGAGTCGCTGACTGCGGTCTCTATTGCTGCGTCTTGAGGTCCCGAAAAGATACAATCCTGCTGATATACAATGCCACAGACCGGAAATACAATCACCCGGATTCTTACTATAGGAAATCATGGGAAGAAAGACTTAGAAAATTATTTCGCTATCACATTTCATGTCTGAAATGGGAGAGGAGAAATTGGTGGGATGGGGTGAGGGGGAAAAAGGGGGGGGGGGGGGAATGGGGTGTTGGAAATGTTAATAAATATTAGACAAACATAAAGGTATGTTTTCAGGCACTCGTAAGAAATAAAGAAGTAGAACACTAGACATCAGAAAAACAACAGACATGAGTGGCTTACCCAGGACTCGAACCCAGGTACTTTTCGGTGTTTTTTTTTTCCGCAATAACCTGTCTTTTCAGCATTCTAATACAGTTGACATTCAAAAATCCGGCAACCTCCGGACCTGAGGAGTGCCGGATTTTTGAAAATGCCGGATTTTTTATGGTTATATAGTTTAAGTATTGGGATCATATAAAGACAGAACTATGAGACAGTTTAAATATTGGGGTCATATAAAGAGACAGAACTATGAAAGTTTAAATATTGGGATCATATCGACAACGCACGATGTTTACGTTTTACACCACTTCTTTTATTTGCTGAATCCATAATGGGGCTATACAGCAGCAAATAAATGATAAAATGAGAAGGAATGAGCAGGAATGCCTGTTAACACTTGCAAGCAAGACCCAACAGCTGCATCAAAACATAAACGGCTCCAGAAAACAGTGGCGCGTCAACGCGGTAAATTTAGAAATGTGCTCCGAAATCCATGCCGGAAATATGAAGGAACCGGATTACCGATGGCCGGATTTTTGAATGTCAACTGTACTTCAAATAGGCATCACCAAAGACCGACGGGTTGTCGAGACTAGTGTCGCCTTAGCCACTCGGCAGGCATTTGCCAAACTTGATCGTCATCATTTTCCTTTTCTCTTGTAGTAAAAAACCATCTCTTGTAGTAAACCACCATCTCTTGTAGTAAACCACCATCTCTTGTAGTAAACCACCATCTCTTGCAGTAAAACACCATCTCTTGTAGTAAACCTGCGCTAAAGTATTCTTCTCTTGTAGTAAACCTGCGCTAAAGCATTCTTCTCTTGTAGTAAACCTGCGCTAAAGTATTCTTCTCTTGTAGTAAACCTGCTCTAAAGCATTCATCTTCTCTTGTAGTAAATCTGCGCTAAAGCATTCTTCTCTTGTACTAAACCTGCGCTAAAGGATTCTTCTCTTGTAGTAAACCTGCGCTAAAGCATTCTTCTCTTGTAGTAAACCTGCGCTAAAGTATTCTTCTCTTGTAGTTAACCTGCGCTAAAGCATTCTTCTCTTGCAGTAAACCTGCCATAAAGCATTTATCTTCTCTTGTAGTAAACCTTCTCTAAAGCATTCATCTTCTCTTGTAGTAAACCTGCTCTAAAGCATTCATCTTCTCTTGTAGTAAACCTGCGCTAAAGCATTCATCTTCTCTTGTAGTAAACCTGCGCTAAAGTATTCTTCTCTTGTAGTAAACCTGCGCTAAAGCATTCACCTTCTCTTGTAGTAAACCTGCTCTAAAGCATTCATCTTCTCTTGTAGTAAACCTGCGCTAAAGCATTCTTCTCTTGTAGTAAACCTGCCCTAAAGCATTCATCTTCTCTTGTAGTAAACCTGCCCTAAAGCATTCATCTTCTCTTGTAGTAAACCTGCCCTAAAGCATTCATCTTCTCTTGTAGTAAACCTGCCCTAAAGCATTCATCTTCTCTTGTAGTAAACCTGCCCTAAAGCATTCATCTTCTCTTGTAGTAAACCTGCCCTAAAGCATTCATCTTCTCTTGTAGTAAACCTGCCCTAAAGCATTCATCTTCTCTTGTAGTAAACCTGCCCTAAAGCATTCATCTTCTCTTGTAGTAAACCTGCTCTAAAGCATTCTTCTCTTGTAGTAAACCTGCCCTAAAGCATTCATCTTCTCTTGTAGTAAACCTGCTCTAAAGCATTCTTCTCTTGTAGTAAACCTGCCCTAAAGCATTCATCTTCTCTTGTAGTAAACCTGCTCTAAAGCATTTGTCATAAGAGGTTTTGATGTTATTAAAAGATGGGCTATCCTGGACGAATAGGTGTATCAGATGATACCAGGATAGTGCCAGATAAGAGACTGGTCTTATAAGTAATACCCCCTTCTCTGAAAAGAGCAAGGGTGTATAGATATCAAAGTGGGGTCAAGCTATGTAAGTTCTCAGAGAAGATGATGATGATGTACTCTGAGTCCCTAACCGCTACCTCTTCTGATCCCAAATTGATTTAGCTACGGGTCTAGGGGACTGTGTTTAATATATTTAATGATTAATTTCAAACAGAACTTCAACTTTAATAAAATTATTTAAGCAAGGCTGTACGAAATTTTATGTACAATTTAATTGTCCTGACCCTCAATCTTTTAGGTCAGGAATTCTCAAAATCAAGAAAATGTTATTTACATAATAAAATGAATATTTTGGAAAATCTGTTCCATTTCTGTAAAGGGGTCACTGGAATGACTACACACACACAGTTCCTGTTAATAATATTGATACTGCTACTAGTCCTACACTGTAAGGTCTGATACTTTCCTCATACAACGGTGTTTAAGTTTTCTTGGGTGAATGAGTTTGGATGAACTGACATTGCCTTCTTAAAGGACTTAACTTTAGACTGTTGCTGCTGCTGTTCTTTCAATAGTAGTCAGGATCACCAACTTTGTGACTCCTGGCTGAGAAGATGGGGTCTATCTCCAGGCTTTATATGGAGCTCTCAACTCCCACACGCTCCTCTTCTCACTTTAATGCAGCCACGAGGTAACTTCGTGATATAACCTGGAATAGAAGGACAACCCATTCCATGTAGAAGTCTGCCTCAATCAATTCTCCCCTAAACAATATTAAACTTACCATCGTCAGTTATTTGTGCTAACAAGTTGCACAAGACCTTGAATTCCGTTGTCTACAATCAGTTTCATGTAATCATTCTTTCTCTGTGTTGATTCAATGTTTGGGTCCCTCGTCCATGTTTGGCTTCCATACAATAATCATGGCAAGTACAATACAGCATGTGACCTATTGATTACTTCATTCTAACCTTCCCTATATGTTTAACACATGATCTTTGAACAGTGTGTCACTCCAGAAGAAAATACTAAATTAAACCACTACTAACACTTACTGACACAAATTTTGTTGCCAATTTGCAAACACCATACACCAATTTGTCATTTCGAACAAGCCTGCTTACTACACACATTCCTACTTAGGTCAGCGTGACACAACAAATCCCGCCGGCAGTATTCGAATTAATATGGAACACATAGCCTGTTTACTTACAGGTCAATTAGTTAACAAAGTATGCAAATAAAATTATCTTTCTTACCCTCAGGTAAATACGTTCATCAAATACACACAAGCTGACTGGCCGTAAAAGAATTCTTAGCACTGCTCTCTCAGTTCAAACGGCAAAGGCTTGGTCATACTATCTTTTAGGATACGTCAGCTCGGCGTGGTTTTTATGCTCCAATGGCGGAAAACCACAAGAGTTTGTTACTATTTATAGAACTACACCCGACCAAACAGAGGAAAAGTAAAAAAGTTAATTTTTGAGACTAGTAACTTATGCGGTTCTAAGCGTGTCTGGATAATCTGACCATATTTGAATATTTTATATTATAGTTATTAGTGGACCGATTTTAATTATCAAAAGTGATAATTAAACGGCCAATTTCTCTCATCGTTCTATCTAGTTTTCCCTTAGTTATTCCTTTGCATTTCAATCTGGGTAATTTTTAAGTAATTAAATTGGGCATTACCCTGATGTGAAAATATCACTAAATTAAATTTTTCTAAGTTAATACAATTTTATTATGAGGGAATCTTTATGTTTAGGTGTTAAGCAATATCAGCGCTATAATTCGAAATATCGCTTTCATTTTATTTATCTTTAGTTATTAAGAAATAAATTATCTACGTTCGGTCAAAAACACAAAATAGGCATTATTTCCACGTCAACCAAAATTTTCTTATCACTACAAGAAAAGGAAACGATTTGATTGGTTGTTAAATTGGTACTATGCTCTTAGATAAATTTTGGATGGGCGGTAACTTTTGACTTGTTTCCTAGACAAATTCAAATACACTAGATAAATTGTTGGCGGTAAATTTGACTGGGCCCTCAGACAAATTTCAAATACTGTAGTTTTTTATAGATTTTAATACACATTAACTAGTTTTTGAGCGGGGAATTTTTGAGCGTGTTGTCATACAGATTCACTTCACTACAGCATTCATCTTCTCTTGTAGTAAACCTGCACTAAAGCATTCATCTTCTCTTGTAGTAAACCTGCGCTAAAGCATTCTTCTCTTGTAGTAAACCTGCGCTAAAGCATTCTTCTCTTGTAGTAGTGGTTTCTGCAGCAATATATTTTATATGTAAAGGTTGCCAGAGCCCAGCACAACCTCAGTTTTGTCGCCTCCTACGACTTGCCAGAGCCCAGCACAACCTCATGTTTGTCGCCTCCTACGACTTGCCAGAACCCAGCACAACGTCAGTTTTGTCGCCTCCTACGACATGCCAGAACCCAGCACAACCTCATGTTTGTCGCCTCCTATGACTTGCCAGAACCCATGCACAACCTCAGTTTTGTCGCCTCCTACGACTTGCCAGAGCTCAGCACAACCTCAGTTTTGTCGCCTCCTACGACTTGCAAGAACCCAGCACAACCTCAGTTTTGTCGCTTCCTATGACTTGCCAGAGCCCAGCACAACCTCAGTTTTGTCGCCTCCTACGACATGCCAGAACCCAGCACAACCTCATGTTTGTCGCCTCCTACGACTTGCCAGAACCCAGCACAACGTCAGTTTTGTCGCCTCCTACGACTTGCCAGAACCCAGCACAACCTCATTTTTGTCGCCTCCTACGACTTGCAAGAACCCAGCACAACCTCAGTTTTGTCGCCTCCTACGACTTGCCAGAGCCCAGCACAACCTCATGTTTGTTGCCTCCTACGACTTGCCAGAACCCAGCACAACCTCAGTTTTGTCGCTTCCTACGACATGCCAGAACCCAGCACAACCTCATGTTTGTCGCTTCCTACGACTTGCCAGAACCCAGCACAACGTCAGTTTTGTCGCCTCCTACGACTTGCCAGAACCCGTGCACAACCTCAGTTTTGTCGCCTCCTACGACTTGCCAGAGCCCAGCACAACCTCAGTTTTGTCGCCTCCTACGACATGCCAGAACCCAGCACAACCTCATGTTTATCGCCTCCTACGACTTGCCAGAACCCAGCACAACCTCATGTTTATCGCCTCCTACGACTTGCCAGAGCCCAGCACAACCACAGTTTTGTCGCCTCCTACGACTTGCCAGAACATAGCACAACCTCATGTTTATCGCCTCCTACGACTTGCCAGAACATAGCACAACCTCATGTTTGTCGCCTCCTACGACTTGCCAGAACCCAGCACAACCTCATGTTTGTCGCCTCCTACGACTTGCCAGAACCCAGCACAACCTCATGTTTGTCGCCTCCTACGACATGCCAGAACCCAGCACAACCTCATGTTTCGCGAGCAGAGTCAGGTGCTGGGTAGACTGGAGCGTTTCGAACCCGGTACGTTCGCCGCGACAGACCAGGACTCTAACCACTCGGCCGTTCGATGGTCATTTAACAACAAAACAAAATGGACCGGGAATGCTTGAGGGGATGGGAGAGGGGGGGGGGAGACCAGCAAACAGACCGATCCACACCAAAGCGACATAACTGCCACACCTGGTTATCATGACGTGTTTGACACAAGAGTCTGAACACAGCATGAGCGACAACTCTGTGACGTCAATTATAACCGAGTCACGTGCTTTTTGGCGCTCGTGACCAGGTCGCTTCTTAACGGCTTCTGACGTCAGTCTTCTTCTTCAACCCGTAGTTACTGACTAAGTAATCAGTGACTATCACGCTTGGTGGCGTCTATTAGGGCAGCAACTAATTCTCTTCCCTAGGCTCTGTCTGTGGCCACTGTCCTGCGGAGCCTCAACTCTGGTTCAGTCTGATGTCTTTAATAAGGTGCGTTTTCTATTTCCTAAAGTTCCATGATAGACAGACAGGCAGGCAGGCAGACAGGCAGACAGGCAGACAGACAGACAGATAGATAGATAGATGTATTATATTGATGTGTAGAATGATCACAGCTCTTGATTACTTGAATCCCGTTTTTGTAATGTTTTATCGTTTGACGTACTAAACTAGTCAGTCACGTCACCTACAAATTATCAAAACTTACACAGGATTAGACCGAGTAAGGAAAGATATTTGCCGGCAGACACTAAACTCATCAAAAAGTCTTCAGAGGCGCCAAAACCCTGCCAGGTCTGACAATAACGTGGATTATGTAAAGATGTCCTCTCTCGCATCGGTTAACCTTGTCAATCCTGAATAGGGACATTTTCCAGAACGTTTGATCCCTTTCTAACGCAAGACGTTTGACAATATTTAGCGAGGCAATCCCACTGTCTGTAGGCTCCTTGAAATTTGACCCTGCCTATATTGGCATGTGGAGGGCTTCTCAAGTGATCCTAGACGGCGCTGATTTCAGGGCACAACCGTGTCATTAGACTCAACATACCCTAGCACCTTCAACAATACATAATGGCTGCAGTTAGCTAGGCCAAATATGGTTATGGACTGTGAGGGTCGGGCACAATTTTCCTGGTTTGTATCTAGTTAAACTTGTATTTATTAGTAAAAGCTACATCTGATGTTGAAAAAAAATTACTCAACATTTATTTCGTTGTTGTTTTTTTAATTTAGTGAAACCACTCCCAACAACCCAAGGCCATACGTTTGTCAAGTATTATTGCACGAAACCAAAACTTGAAAAGATTATAGGTTGCTACTCAACATTGTTGTCACTTGTGATATATTTAATTGACCTTAGCAAAGATAGCGCAAGAAGTAGTCTACATCCCTAAATATATGTTACAAGTATTAAAGGTATACACGTTGTGCAGACACGCATTAAACAAATAAAGACATGACAAATATGCACCAAACATGTACAGCAGGGTTAACATGTAATAACAAACATATATATATATGTACCATAGCAGATACTGCAACAGGGGTGTGAAATGTTAGAGACTTCCCAATATTTGGCTCAGCTTTATGAGGTGGGGGTGATCCTTCCTAACTGAGGAAGACGTCAAAGCAAGGCTCGCGAATCGTAAATAATTTAATATTGAGAATAGGTCATTTCTTGACGTTGTGGATATAGGTCATTTCTTGACGTTGTTGATATAGGTCATTTCTTGACGTTGTTGATATAGGTCATTTCTTGACGTTGTTGATATAGGTCATTTCTTGACGTTGTTGATATAGGTCATTTCTTGACGTAGTTGATTCATTGTTGACAAAACTGGTGACAGCATCAACTTGTGCGACAGGGCAAACATGTATCATACAAGTAGGACAGGACAAACACGTATCATACAAGTAGGACAGGGCAAACAAGTATTATACAAGAAGGACAGGACAAACAAGTATCATACAAGTAAAACAGGACAAACATGTATCATACAAGTAGGACAGGACAAACATGTATCATACGAGGGCTATTCCAAAATCAACCTCCGATTGGCTGGTAAAAATTTTAAAAAAATTGACAATAACATCTAAATACATACAAAAGTTACATACCTTGTACATCACTGCTTTACTTTTCCACGTAGTCATCACCCAAATTCAGGCACTTGTCGTACCGTGGCACGAGTTTTTGTAACCCCTGATCAAGGAACGGTGCCGCCAGGGTACTTAGCCAGTTGTTGACTCCATCCATGAGCTCCTCGGTGGTGTCGAAGCGTCGGGTAGCCAGCCAGACCGTCATCTTGCCGAAGAGATGATAATCGCTTGGTGCCAAGTCCGAGCTGTAAGGGGGGTGGTTGAAAATTTCCTACTTAAACTGCTCAAGTAAAGCCTTTGAGCGAGCAGCAGTGTGGGGCCGCGCAGGAAGAGGAAGATTGACATCAGAGAAAGTAGTTTCCTCATCCTGTATAACTGACAGGGATGAATAATGACCATGAGGTACTGGAGAATCGTCCGTCGCCTGGAAAATAGGCAGCAAATAGTCTGGACGTTCATGAAATTCCGTAAGCATGTTTATATGGAAAGTTTTATGCTTTCCATCAATATCGACAACATAGTCAACATCGGAAATTCTTGAGACTATTGTATACGGACCTTTCCATGCAATAAGAAGTCTATTTTCCCTACTGGGGAGTAGGACGAATGCTTTGTCACCCGGACAAAGTTGTCGTAGACATCTATTCTTATTTGCAAACTGCCTTGCCTTTTCTTTAGCAATTTCAGATGAAGAAGTTGCTAGTTTGCATGCCTCGATGATCTTTTGCCTCAGAGCAATGACATACTCATATGAAGATTGAGTGTCATCGCTAATATCATCGGCAGTGATAAGATCGTGTAGTAAAGACATAGGGCCGCGCGGTCGCGCGCCGAAGACAAGTTCAAACGGAGAAAATCCTGTATGTTCATTAGGGACCTCTCTATAAGCAAAGAGAGCCGCGGGTAAAACCCTGTCCCAATCCTGAGGATGATCTTCAGTTATCTTACCAAGCAAAGTCTTGAGTGTTCTATTCAAACGCTCAACTAACCCATTAGACATTGGGTGATAGATACTGCTGAGAGACCTTTTAATATGTAGAGTAGACATTACCTGTGACATAGTGTCAGAAATCAGTTGAGTGCCATGGTCTGACAATATTTCTCTGGGGAATCCCAAACGAGAAAATATCAACCAAAGAGCGTCTGCGATATCGGCAGTGGAAATGCTCTTAAGAGGAATAGCCTCTGGCCAACGCGTGCACATATCGACACATGTAAGGATAAACTGATGTCCTCTAGCTGACTTGATCTTAAAAGGACCAATGATATCTATTGCCATTTTCTGAAACGGCCGAATAGGGATGTCAGCAGCCTGGATAGGCGCAGCATGTCGTGGTCCTCTAGATTTGACCTCCTGACATACTTTGCAAGATCGGCAGTAAATACGTATGTCCTTGTTCACAAATGGCCAAAAGAAAGCCGCAAGGACTCTCGACTTTGTACGGGAAAAACCCATATGTCCAGCACATTGTGAGTCATGAGCATGTTGCAATATTTGCAATCTCATACTTTTAGGAACAAGAATTTGAGAATGTGCAGACGTAGTCGATTCTTGTACCATACGTACAAGTACGCCGTTCTTCACAGTAATCCAAGATTTACGATTTGTATTTTGATTTGGATCACCTTTTTTGCTAGAATGAAGAATCTCTTTAGAGAAGGATCTTCTTCTTGTAATTTTATGAAAGAGTCACGAGAAATAATCAAGTGACTATCTTGGCTATGCACTTCATTATTACTAGGCAATGAAGTTTGAGGTGTCTGTAGAGCTTGTGCTCTTGTAACCACCGCATTGGTAGCTTGCATATTATGATCTTCCCAAGCAGCAATCTGCTGTGGGGTACATTCCCTAACTCCGTGAATACGACCGATAATAAGGTCCGCAATAGGATTAGGTAAGAGACAAGCGTGCACATCTCCCGTAAAGAAAGGAGTGGCAATGTGAATTACAGCTGTAGGATATTTCTCTAAAGTGCCGCCAAATGTGACACATTTAATTACTTTTCCTGTAATACAAGATGGATCTACAAGAGATTGTCTAACACCAATAGTGGTGCATCCGGAATCAAAAAGGACTGAGACCGGATTATTATTTACTAGACCCTTATGTAGGATCAGAGAACCTCTTCCGTCATGCGCAACTGCAGCAGGAAGAGCGGGAAGAGGGTGACCACAGCTTAAAGTAGTTACGGTAGTCGGTTCAAACAAAGTACTGCATTGGGGGCATTTGTTTGCTCTCCCAAAGTCAAAGGCAGAACATGTGACAACGTCAGAGTTTTTATTATCAACAACCTGATTACAGGCTCCCTGAGATTCTTGTTGTACAGAGTTTTCTTGTGGATATCTCTTTTTTATATATTGAGATCTACCGCGACCATTATTACCTCTGAAGTTATCATTGTGTTCTCTATTGTAACTGTTATCCTGGTTTGAACTCCAGTTTCCATAGTTATTATTATCATGTCCACATTGATGAGAACATCTATTAAATTGGTTTTGAGGCCTCCGCGAGGAATAGCCTCTATTATTATAGCCTCTTCTAAAGTGTCTATAATTATTAGGAGGACAATAACGAGGACTGTCAGCTCGTCTCCAGTTCTTCGAAGAAGAATCACCATGAGATTGATTGCCATAATTCTGAGCATAATTACGTTTACTCTTCCTATCAAAATTTTGTTGAGTACCTTGGAATTTACGAACAAAGTTTGGACCATATGGTGCTGCCGAAGCAACTGGCAAACCTTCTTTCACTTTAGAGTTACTAATGGTTATGTGAGGGTGCGCAGTGACATATTGGCAACAGAATTCTTCCATTTCTTTTATGGTTTTAGGTTTACGCTCATGAAGGAAAGCAAGAAAAGACTCATTGACAGAAGACATGACTTTGTCTCTAAGTATTAAGTCCATTAGTGCTTCAAAAGTATGTTCTGTCCTAGACAGCTCAACCCAACGTGTAAAAGTGAGACGTATTTTTGCAATAAACGCAGAGAATTCTACTCCAGTTTCTAGCAACATATTTTTAAATTGCAGACGATAGCCGTCTTCGTTAAGTTGGTATTTCTTTAACAAAGCTGCCCTGACAACTTCATAATTGTTCTTGTCAGGATCATCTACCATGCTTAGCATACTCAGAGCTTCACCTTTTAATATATTCGAAAATTGATCAACATATAGTGATTTGTCTATGTTATGTGTTTGTCGTAGATTTTTGATAGGAGAATTAAGACTTGGGTTGGTCCCTTCTGAATAGGTTAGAATAGGTGATAGACACAGTGAGAGTTAGTCAAAAGAAATAGAATTTCCACAAGTGAGATGATAGACTGTGATATAGAGGCTGTCTCTGAAAAATCGAGGAAATCTTCTCTCTTTCACCTATCCTCTACGACAGCTTTTAAGGCGTCAGACAGTCTAAACACAGATATTTCTATCTACTCACGGGCACGCACATACACGTGACGACAGTTAAACACACAGACGTGGGAAATCTATAACAATGAATATATATATATATACTAGAATGAGCTGACCAACGCACTGATTAGTTCAAGAGAGATTTTAATTATCATCTAAAAATCTTCCCACAACACCTAAAAAAAACATCAAGGAAAACATATACATATAGTCATAAAATTCAAGAAAATGCTACAAGGATGATAGCCCCGTTATGATCTTAACTCTAGGTTTAGCCCACAGCCCCGTTACGATGACAGATGATGGCCCAAAGAGTTATAGATGCATATGGTTAGGGTCTAATATTGTCCCTTTTCTTGAAGGTAAGAACTGACTTATGACAGCAGTATCTATTCTAAAGGAACAATTAAATTAAGCAGCAAGTCTTTCATAAGGAAAAATTACAAAGTGAGTGCATTAAACAACGAACATCCTTCCGTCACTTTCACTCGGTTCTTTCATCAGAGTACCCTGGCTTTCATGCTTACCTAAAAAACTTGATGTTGATCACCGTCTGGCGCAACCTTAGGACACTTCTCTACCGTGAATCTGGATTCTTTGGATAAAGCGAATCCCAGCTCTGCAAATACAGGTTTCTTCCACTGTCTTCGGGGAGCGTTCACTTTACCAGTTTAAATTTTAGATTTACTGTTAATGTCACTTGAATCAGTTTTGGGTAAGCGATTTTAAACGGGCACACAGAGTCTAAAACACGAGGATTCCCTTACTTTGGAAAAAGTTGACCAGTGGACAACTGCTCTCAACAGATAGTCTTGGTTCACTATCCACTCTTTCGATAATTTCTGAAATGTTAATGTTATTTCTTGAAATTTATTCTCGCCGCCAGGCAGCATGTATATTTCAATTTGAGAAGAAATATGAACTGGCTCAGAAGCCCAGTATAAACATTAGTCTTTAGCAACCGTTAGTGGGATTGGTATTACTGTTTATCTCTGATGGCACATGCACTGTCAGACCAGTGTTACTTGAAAAAAAACCCACGTGGTTAAAGATAGGAAATGTCTATGCTTCTCACAAGTATGTCTCTTTACTAAACGCCGGCAAGTTGGGTTTACCCCAGTATTCGCTGAATGAAGAAAAACAACATATAATATAATATACAGAATAATATACTCGTTATAACTTACATTTTAAACTGCAAGCCTACAGCTTGACTTATATTTAAAGCTTCCCGTGAAATAAGTTATATAAAAAAAATCCCTCATCATGAATTAGGAATATCTGCGTATTTCCGTCACCACTCATGATGCATCTAGCATTTATAAGTTTGTTTAGAAAAATATACTCGACTGAGTAGTTAGCAGTTAAATTAAATTCATTATGGCTACATGTTTGTTAAGCTAGAAATATAATTTATTCTGCTTTCCACTGTATGCGTCACTAGAAAATAATACAGACTTATAAATTAATCGCTCTGCACCAAATCTAACTAGGGAAATAAATAAACGATTAACCACTTTAAACATTTCGCAAAATACTAGATATACTAGATATAATATTTTACCTCAAACAGAACTACGTATCACAACGAAACTAAGATACATCACTTATAAGTTTAAGTGTTCTACAACGAAGTGACCACGTCTACTGTAAAATGGAGAATGAGTGAAGTTAGTTTCAAACTCGGGCCAATATCTTAAAATTAGACAAAAGCCCCAACTTATTTCGCAAACGAAATAATCTCCCCTTGTACGTGTAAAACACCTTACGTCAACTAGAAGACACCCATGAACTGACACTTCTACTACTTCACACCTCACGCTGATCAGCATGCCGTAACTGCCATCAGTGACCGAGAGTGCGCGTGTCAGTTGCAAATCTCAGACAACCGTCTGCAGTGCATGGGCGATTTCCACACTCCGCCGGAGCTATTCTGACAAAAGCTCTCATAATTGCTGCAAAATGTAGACAATCCGTCTGCCGGCCATGTCTGGCGGAGTGAATTTTCACGCTACAGGCCCAGAAACTAAGCCGAAGAAACACCGTCCCAGGGGGAAACTGTAGACAGCTGTCTGCTGGGACGTGTTCTAACACTAATGTCAGTCCGCCCAGGGACTTCACGTCTTATGCAATAATTGCGTTACTAGTATTAGAAACGAAACAGGTAAACGTTAGGAATGAGGATGAAAATATAGTTTTTCGCAAACGAATGGATGCGAAAATAATACAGGAAAATGTAAAGAAATATAGAGGATACGGGTGGGAGAAACAAAGAAGAGGGTATAGGCAATTTAATGATCATAACCTATGTGACAGTGTTCTACATGATCGTTCAAATCTGTCCAGATAGAACGTTATGTCATCACTAGAAGGACTGAATGCTCGTAGTTTAATCTTAAAAGTACTAGCATTAGACTTATCTGACACCTTATTGGGATCATGAGCATTACCCATGTTCATCAATTTCAACTTCTCCAACTCTAAAGCTAAGAGTTTTTCTTCATGCTCCATTTTTGCTTTTCTCTCATCAGCCTCTCTTTGTAACCTTCTTTCTTCAGCCTCAGCCTCTCTTTGTAACTTTTTCTCTTGAGCCTCGGCTTGTAGTCTTTTATTTTCAACCTCTTTCTCTAGTCTTTTATTTTCAGCCTCTTTCTCTAGTCTTTTATTTTCAGCCTCTTTCTCTAGTCTTTTATTTTCAGCCTCTTTCTCTAGTCTTTTATTTTCAGCCTCTTTCTCTTGTCTTTTATTTTCAGCATCCAATTGTAGCTGAATTCTTCTCTCCTCAGCTTCAGCTTCTCTTTTCTGTTTTTCCATTTCCATCTGGAATTTTCTTTCATCTGCCAGCATCTGCAGTCTCAGATTTTCAGTATCTATCTTCTTTTGCTCAGCTTCTCTGTCTAATCTTTTATTTTCCTCTTTTTGTCTTTTCTCCTCAGACTTTAGTGCTTTAGTCCATTGAGTATTTGCATACTCTTCCAATTTATCACCAGTCTTGCCAAGGGATTTCCCTTGCTCAATAAAGTACTCAAGTGTAGACATATTGTCTAACAATATGAGTCACAAAAACCTGAAATAATTAACTATCTTATTTCAATCTTAATGGTAACAAGTCTTAAATCAAGCACTTGTATAATCACATCACATTACCCCAATCTCTGTGGGAAACAAGTCTTTGGCAAAGAACTTGTATTATGAACTTTATAACAATATCATCAGTCAATTCTTTATCATATGTGCACTTCACAGCTAATAGTGCATAACACTATTCACCAGTTATTTATCATCAGTGCACTACACAGCTAATAGTGCATGAGCATATCCATCAGTAGTGAATGATAACCTATAACAATGTAAACAATAACAAAGATCAAAAACAATACGAAAACATTCGCAGAAGTCAACTAAAATGTACAGCAAAAAGTAAAGAAAATATCACAAAGAATGTGATGATATCTGCGAAAAATCAAACAAAACTCCTGACACCACAGTGTATAAATATAAAGTTGTATAGAACTAAACAATAGGAAGGGGAGACCTACAAATACAAACAAATCAAAACAAAACTAAAGAATGAGAAAAAATAACGAAAACAACACTAACACATGTCGTCACAACTAAACGTAAATAGCAATAAATATTGCTAACAATTTCCAATTAAGGAAATTGCTCTGTTCCTAACGACACGCTCTCAATAGATACCTCTATTACGTGGTATTATCTATGAGAGTCACCACCCAACCAGGCCCGCAGAAATATAAACATATAAATAAACAAATAACATATAAACATGTAACATATAACAACAAGGATGTGAATACAGAAGGCTCAGTTACAGTATAAGGGCACAGTTCACAACACAAAATGCCACTTAACTTATATGACTCCTAACGTCAGTACAGTGTAGAACAGGTAGTGATCAGCATTCTGAGGATAGATGATCCAACGATGATCAACATCTGAACTTGAAACACCAAAACTGCTAGGATGATGATAGACTTGAGCTTCTGCTTACAGTACGGAACTTGGCCTTCTCATATAACAGCAACTTGACTCAAATCGGAACTTGACCTTCTGACAGCAGCAAATCGATTCATTCGGTACTTGACCTTCTGACAGCAGCAAATCGATACAACCGGCAATGTATGTAGCAACGCCGGGTACTGTCACTTTACTGGCAAATGTACTTCTACGCTGAAGGATGACATAGATTGCTGTATGTCATTGTAGAATGTAGCGGGTAATGGACCCCGTATGTGCTGGATACCAGAACAAAACCAGCTTATGGCCACCAAAACTGTAGCGGTGGATTTTTACTACTGGCTACAGACTGTGGTTGAAGGTCTAACTTTGTTGCAAGGAGGTAGCCGAGTAAAGCGCCACCGTAGACACCAAGGATGTTGAAGGCTGTAAAGTTGGGTGTCTTGTCTGGTCTGTATGCTTGAGGTAGATATGGAGCATAACAGGTACAAAGGAAGGTATAGTTCCACACAGGACGTCACGTTAACTCACGACGAAGGAGGTCAATTAATATTGCAACCACTAGTGACGTTTTTTCATCATTTATTAGGACGCCACAATGACAAGGTGCGCTGACAATAACATGTAATTACGTCACAGATACTGAAGGACGTGGTAATCATCATAAACAAAGTTCATCGGCAAATCGGGCATATATATATATATATATATATATATATATATATATACATATATATATATATAATATATATATATATATATATATATATATATATATATATATATATATATATATATATATATATATATATATATATATATATATATATATATATCATGTAAGCTAATCTTGTGAATCAAAGCTTACAACAGCTTCAGCTTCAGATCATCACTCTGCGAGTGTCACAAAATCCACCCTGATATTAGTGGATCAGGTGTATAAATAATTCTACCGCAAACCATATGGAAATGGCGGGTTTATGAGTACCGTTCAGGTTGACCTTTGTAGGCATTCCTAAGTCTAACCTCCATAAAGGTATAAACGCTGACATAACGAAGTTCACAGGAGCATAGAAACTGTTCTCTGGGCCTAGGGTGACCCGAATACATATAACTCTAAGGTATGAAGATACCTGGGGTGAATTTCCTAATAGAAGGGGGCTCTCAATGCGTGAAGATAGTGAGCGACAATGTCAAAATCTTAGCAGACTGTAAATATCAATAACAAGAGCGCCTTTACCTTGTTTCGGAAATAACACCACACACATATACGCCTCCAGGCGTTAAGAATCATTAAGGGAATCCTCGCTAACTAAACTAGCACACATGAGGATAGCCATTTCCCAACAACAGATCACAGACGTTGAAACAACGATCTTCTCTGCACGAAAAACTCCGGTACTCTGCAGAACGGAAGCCTTTCCAAAAACCCTTCACTCTAGACATGCGCAGAAGCCTAGACCTCCTGATTTCAACTCAAGCGACCCGATGATGGGCACATACCAAGAAAGATACTGAGTAAAACGCGCCTTATATGGACAGGGAATAACTCAACTCAGGTTGCGAACCATTTCCAAGAAAAGCTTAACATATTCTAACCATACAAGGAGAACAGCCAGCCGTCGATCTAAGAATAGACCGACAGTTAAAGTCACAAGAAAAAGTAACAACGATAGTCAAAAAGTAACCTCAGTTTACCAAGAATTATGTACCTTAGACTACCTGGTAAAAGTGTGCAAGCAAAATTCTATGCGCAATACCCACTTTTAAACTTCTTGTGCCACACATAAACCTGCTGAAGCAACACACAAGTGTCCACATACTGCCTCTTCATCCTCCGATGAATGTCTGCTGGTTTCTCACCCTCACTACCCAAAAAACGGATAACTGCACGCTGCTCTTCTCTCGTGCATGCTTCCAAGGGGGCGGCCATCTTTGCTATGCTTTACTGACGTCATACTTCCCATCAAGACGACGGGCCTGCGCGCACTGGTACCTCAAGCGGGAGGGCATAACATATCTGTAGTACAACCGTCTACTACGTGATTAAAAAGTTAGTTGCTTATCCTTTACAGGACGTGGCAATCAACCCCACCTTTTATTGGCTGTTTGTGATTTTTCTAGGCAATTTTTTTCATTCAGTAGTTTGCCATTGCTTTCTGAACGGTACGGCGCTTATTCCATTGTTATAAATCCACACAAAGCGATCTGCTACCAAACCGCCTGCAGCAGGTTTCGAACCTGGTATATCTGGATTATGAAACTGCGTTCATATCCATTAGGCCACAGACGCCGACTACGTGATTGTGACTTTTTATTGCCATATTAAGGTTATTTTTTTTACTCCCCCTCGTATCTCCAATGTGTAACCTATCACGGGTTAAATGGGATAGTTTTCCTTCATTTAAAAAACAAATCAAGCAAAAAAACAACAATACAAACAGAAAGTGAACAAGTTGCCAAACGATAGGGTTACGCATCCGTTTCAATAGTGTTTGGGCAAAATGACGGACTTTGTTCTACTGTCGTCGCATTCTACTGTCTTTTCAGCGCTCATAGTTTAGACACTTTATGAGGAGAAAATGTATCAAATACTTCATGTCCAAACAGTCCACGATGACCCACGAGTTTCGCTGTTTCCTGCATACTGATATCGTTAATTCATGCATAACCATGTTACAAGAGGTTGTAGAACGATGTCTAGAACATCTTCTTGTTCGTACGCTCTCAGACATCGACTTGAATCTAATCATAGGTAGATGTGGTCAGCCTGATGGTATCTCGATGGAGTCTTTCCAACATTAATAATAATAATAATAAATTCTTTAAGCACCAAACACGGCGCATAAGGCAGAAACCATTGCTCTCCAGGTTGTTCGTTGTGACGCCACTCCTCTTAACTCTTGCACATTATTTAGGCCCAACGTTCTTCCTTCTCTTGTTATTGTTCTTCTAAGTGTTTCTTTTGGTCTTCCTTTTTTCCTCTTACCCTCAGGAACCCAAGTGAGCGCCTGTAGTGGTATTCTGTTGTTTTGCATTCGTAGGACATGACCGATATATGACCATCGTCTTTTCCTTATATAGTCGGAGACATATTTCTGCTTAGAGTCTTCTCTTATTTGTCGATTAGTCTTGAATTCTTTCCAACTGATGTTCATGAGTTTTCTAAGACATTTGTTCTCGAATGTATTCAGCTTGTTCTCCAATGATTTTGTGATTTTCCAACTTTCACAGCCGTATGTTAACACTGAGATAACATTCGAATTAAACAGACGAAGCTTGGTATGTATATTCAGTGATCGTAATTTCCAAATGTTAGATAATCTATTGAAGGCGCTAGCTGCCAAAGCAATTCTAGTATGAATTTCTCTTGTTGTGTCACCATCCTGAGTCATTTTACTGCCTAAATAATTGAAACTTTCAACTTTCTGTAGTTTTTCCCCGTTCAGGATGATATCAAAGGTCTCGTTAGAAAAGTTCATAGCTTTAGTTTTAGAGGCATTTATTTGGAGACCTATTTTAACCGAGAGATGACACAGATTATTTACTGCTTCTTGGGCCTGGTGAAAGCTGAATGTGTTATATCAGTTCCTCATATGTTGGGCATCTTTGAACCAGATGTTCAGCAGTCATCTTTGAACCAGATGTTCAGCAGTCATCTTTGAACCAGATGTTCAGCAGTCATTTTATCGGTGCCTCAGTCCCACTCATTAGTAGTTCCTATCTTTAGCTTGTCGAGTAGGTGGTATCCAAATCTGTTGTGGCCCGAGTCTGAAGATTACCACTTATTTCTTCTGCTGAGCTGGTAATATGCATCATTTTTTGATCACCTGGGTGATCTGCTTCACATTTTTCCTGTATCTGGTTCTGATAAAACTCTTTGAATTTTCGAAAGCTATACTTGTATCAGGTTGAGGTAGCTTTATGCCTTTGTTTGCCAATCTGTCAGCCTCTTCAGTGCCGGGGATGCTGCATTAAGATGGAATTCACTGTACCCCAACTCTTGTGCGGTATATAATGCCTGCGTCACCAGCACACTCCTATATGGCAGCGAGACCTGGGCGACCTA
This sequence comes from Oreohelix idahoensis, assembly GCA_024509875.1. Taxonomy (NCBI): domain Eukaryota; kingdom Metazoa; phylum Mollusca; class Gastropoda; order Stylommatophora; family Oreohelicidae; genus Oreohelix; species Oreohelix idahoensis. Next base: position 66,315 of record JAMPIV010012755.1, read on the forward strand.
TGCTAAGCAAGAAAGAAGGCTCAATACCTTCCATTTACGGTGTCTACGCCGCATCCTGGGCATTTCGTGGAAAGATAAAGTGACAAATGTCGAGGTGTTGTCACTGTTGAGGATTGCTTCATGTCTGCAGCATGGCGCATTCCTCAAATGATTATATCTACGCGACTGATGTCGATGATTGTTTCATGCTTACAGACATTTGGATTTGTGCTCGATCCGAATGTCTGTATCATGGAACACCTCAAACGAATAGAGATATATCTCATCGACCGATGTCGATGATTGTTGCATGTGTGCAGGCATTTGAGTTTGGCCAACTCGGATTGCTGCACCGTGGAACATTGCAATTGAATATATATTAACGACGTAGTATGCATATCACTATGCATGACGCGTATGTCTTTATAACGTCATTCGACGTGTGGGCTTCGGCCCTAACGGCAGTGTTTGAAATGTGTGGCATCGCCACTATGGATTGTGTGGCATAGCCACTATATATTTGACTTGTGGGTTTTGACCCGTACGGCAGTGTGTTTCAGAAGTGTGGCCATTGCCACTTATATTGTGTGGTATATCCACTTTTTAATTGTGTGGTTGGGAAGCCAATTGAGCAGTGTATTTCTTGAACCAAACGTAAGTCGTCGTATGAATAACGCAGTTTGCATAATTATGGCAGATTAGCCTGGCGTGGTATGCCAAAGGAACATTACGGTACTAGCAATAGTGTAAGACTAGTATAGATGGATATTGTACAGCTAGCGGCAAGCGTAAGCCTAGTGTAACGGATATTAAACGACTAGCAGTAGACGTAAGCCTAGCATAATGAGTGTATTGCAGAACTAGCAGGATAGTTAAGTCTAGTTAGCCTCTGAATTTATGCCAAAGGACATTGGCCGTTAAAAGGAACTGACCTCTAACCAGAACTCTAGATAGAGATTGTGAACAGGTGCTTATGAAATAATGAGAACTCTTACAGATCGTACATGAATGTGATGTGACTTTTGTTCCCATGTAGTTGGTGTCTGCACATGGTATGAAATTACTAATTAAATATTGTGAGTCGTTGAAATCACGGTCTTATCAACTGTCGTATTCGGAGTTGAGTTAAATGCTATTATTATTCAACTGATCATGACCAGTGATGATTAATGTCTTAACACGCTGCATCTCACACTGCCAATATAATCAATAAGACAAGAGACTAATACAGGTCAGTCAAGGGTCGAATATTTAATATGAAACTTGTTCAGCACATAATGTATCACAAGGGTTAAAGCAGACATTATCGATACCAACGGACAGTATTACGGAATCCTACAAAAGTGATAAGAACCCGAGGGACTTTGACTCTATAAACTGAATACGCATATAATAACTTGGTCATCCACAAATACTAGAAGTCATCGAAGCACCGAGAATATACTGGGGTCCCGGAAGCGCCCGTAACATACTGGAGTCAGAAAGTGTCTGGATTTCGTGAATACTGGATCCTCAAGTATCGAAGAAAGTTAAACTGATGATGAACGTTTTAAATGCAAAATCATTCATTCAATCCTAACCGGCAACTGAAATGCGCAGGACAGAAAGTGACGTCACTACATCGATGCCGTCAACGTTAGCAGACAACATTGCCTGAGAGAATCCGAATTTTCTTCCACCAAAGAGACTGATTCACGCAGATAGAACGGTAATCTTCCACTCAAGAACCTGAACCAGTGGAGAATGTATCTCTTCATCAAATTCATCTGAGACTGCGACGCAGATCGATTGAAGAAACTACGTTCGAAGACCGAAGCAATACTTTCAAACGGTTACCCTGCTGCGAAGGTCAAGGTCTACCATCAATGGACCTCAGCTGTTGAAGACACTTGGATTAGAATTACATGCATTCATGTATTTCTCAGAGGGACAACTAAACAGATAAGTTCTTGATTTTACTAGGGCGCTTGAACATTATCATATTGTCCTTGCATTAGCTTTGGTCTACAGTTTATCATCACTTTACTTACTTTTTACTATCATCTGTGTTCCCCCATTCATGTTTTTCGTATATTCGTATATTCGTCGTGTTTAATATTGACTGGAATTTTCCCAGGAAAACTTCAGTGAATGTTAACTTCTATTAGATTTGCATGCTTATATTCGCCGACTGAGGATCTGACTGATTATATTTTTTTCTTTCGAGTCAGGATATAAATGTTTCCTCAGTTCGCAATATAACCATATTTTGTGTACTTAGCAGTTTCGTCAAGTGAGTTACGTCCTCTTTATTTACATAACCTACTTTCAGTACTGTTGACAATTGTTGTCGTGTGTGATCTAAAACTTCTTTGTCTACACGTTCGTTTATGACGACTTGTCTTGTTATATTTTTGTGATGTAAATTCTTTTCTTTCTTTTACTGATTACTGTTTATAAGTCTCCTTTATTTACTTTATAAGTGTAAAGTGTTGTTGTATAACTGAAAAAATCATTTCATTGTAAATCATTTGATTGTTTTCACTGTCTTTGTCACATGTTCTCCGAACTTGTTTGTTATTGATTAATATATTCATGTACATATTATAGTGAGTTCTATAAACCTGGTGTATATTATAGACTATTGAAGGTACTCAGAAACCTATTATCATGTCTACACTACAGGAATTCATTGATATTGGGAAAAGTTATGGAAAATCAGGGGCGGAACTACAAAGTTTTGCAGATACGAAATATGATGAATATTTATCGCGTCTGGAAAGAATGGAACAGCGCGAAATGACTAAACGAGCTGATGAGCTTAGGAGGTTTGAATTAACCCAAGAGAGGGAATTGAAGGAAAAAGAAATATCCATGAAATTGGAATTAGAACGACTGACTATAGCTCAACGTGATAAAGAATTAGCTCAACAAGAAAAAGACAGAGAATTTGAAAAGGAAAGAATGGCACAAAAGAAAAAAGAATTAGCTCAAAAAGAAAAAGACAGAGAGCAAAAAGATAAAGAAATGGAATTAAGGAGAATGGAACTTATGCAACTGGATCAAGCCCATAAAAATGCCATGGAAATGGAAACATTAAAACTTCATGCAGAAAAAGAAAAAGCTTTAGAATTAGCTAAAGTGCAGTCTGAACAGACTAAGACTGCGGCTGGTACAAATATTTTTTATCCTAAGTTAAAAATGCCACATTTTGACCAGACTCGCGATTGTGTTGACTCTTTCATATCTAGATTCATCATCAAGGTCACAGCTCTGAACATACCCAAGGAAAGATGGAGCAGTCTTTTACTTGATTTTTTGACTGGTGACTCACTTAAATGTTTCATGAGTCTTGATGAAAAGAGCAGAAGCGATTTCGATGTCGTAAAAGAGGTATTACTAAGACGTTTCCAGTTAACTGAGTCTGGATTCAGAGATCGCTTTCATGCTGCTAAACCAAGCAAGGATGCAGATTTTGGTGAATTCATTGCATCTATTAAACATTTCCTTAGCAGATGGATTGATCTATCTGGTATAAATAAAACATATGAAGGTGTTATAGATCTCATGCTGCGAGATAAAGTTTTATCCGCATGCAGCACTGAATTAGAAGCATTTTTACAGGAAAGACATCCTAATTCTATCGATGAGTATGAAAAACTCGGAAGACAGTATCAGACCGCACATCAGAATAAAGATCTTCATAGATCGACTATTCGAGATCCTATGCCTGTGTGCGCGGCACAACATGATCACAGACCTCGATCGAAGAGCTTTGATGGACGTTGTCGTTCAGATTATTATCAATCCGACAGAGGTTTTTATAACTTCCGTCGTCATCGCTCTCCTTCGAATTCATATCGACGAGGTTATAGAGGATATTCACCTCATGATCGTGGGTATCACAGAGGCAGGGATTATGATGGTTCACATCAAAAAGGATACTATAAACAGAGATCATCTTATGGTAGAGATGCCAGGAAAGATGACTCTACTGATTTTTATTATAGCAATAAAAAGTCATTCAATAATAACAAAGGTAATGCCAGATCTCCGTCGAGAGACAAAAATAAACAGAGACATGCAAATAGTTGCAGTGTTAAAAAGGAAAAAGGTAATGATGATAATGATCATGCGAACGCATGTATGGTAATGAATGATACATGTTATGAGTGTCAGTCGAAAAACAAATTAAAGTCTACAATTACACTTGATTGTGGTCATTGTATGCCAACAATGTCGGCATGTGTAAATGTCGGTTATCTTACATTTCATCCCGGAATATTGGATGGTAAGGTAGTGAGAGTTTTGCGTGACACTGGGTCCTCAACGATAGGCATAAAGCACTCGCTTATCGAGCCCTCTGCTTTTACAGGCAAATCAGTTAAGTGTGTCACATTTGGTGGGAATATAGAAACTTTCCCTGTGGCACGAGTATACATTGATACTCCTTTTTACACAGGCACTGTCTATGCCTGCGGCTTGAGAGCACCCATAACTGAAATTATAATAGGAAACATACCAGGAGTTAAAGATTGCACTCCTGAGGAGATTGCAATGTGGGTTGAATCTCACCCACAGGTGGCAAATGCTGTTGTAACGAGAGCACAACAGTTAGCTACGGACATGGCTACACCACCTCTTCCTATAATAGATACAATTATGTCTCAAGTTGGCACTGTTTCACCTTCTGTTTTTGCAGAAAAACAGAAGAGTGACCCAACTTTACAAGGATTGTTTAGCCGAGCAGAACAAAAAAACGATTAAATACACAAGAGGGGCTAAACAATGGTTCAAGATAAAGAAATCAATACTCACTAGATATTATGATGATGGCAAAACAATTATACATCAAGTGATAGTACCTAAAGAATACAGACCATTGGTCCTACAAACAGGTCATGACTCCCCTATGGCAGGGCATATGGGGATCAAAAGAACATTGTTTCGTGTTACGTCACAATTTTATTGGCCTGGGGTTAATAAAGATACAAAGTTATACTGCAAATCATGTACAACATGCCAAGGTATAGCACGTAAGGGCAGGTTCCATACGGCACCCTTACAGATTACAGACGTGCCTGAGAGACCTTTCAAAAAGATTGCAGTAGATATAGTGGGTCCGTTATCAATTGTTTCAAATAATGGATTTCGTTATATTTTAACTTGCGTAGATCTTTGCACGCGTTGGCCAGAAGCCATACCATTGAAAACCATCACAACTGCATCCGTGTCTGATGCATTATTTTCGATATTTTGTCGAATCGGTTTTCCGGAGGATATATTGTCAGATCAAGGATCACAATTTACTTCCAACATTATGAGGGATTTAGAATCCATGCTATCTGTTCACCACTCGTTTTGTAGTGCGTATAGGCCTCAATCAAACGGTGTGTGCGAGCGCTACAATAGCACTCTAAAACAGATGTTATCTAAGATAACTGAAGAATGCCCTCGTGAATGGGATCGGCTTCTGCCGGCGGCCCTCTTCGCTTTTCGTGAAGTGCCTCACGAGAGCACGGGGTGGTCTCCATTCGAATTGGTTTATGGTTCGAATCCTCGCGGACCAATGATGATACTCAAAGATTTGTTGATTGGAGCATCAATTGATACAGCCACTCGAAACAGCTACGAGTTAGTGATTGATCTCCGACAACGAATCATCGATGCGTGCACGTATGCATCCCAGAGTATAAAATCAGCCACTCAACGATCAAGATTATTACATAATCAAAAGAGAATATTAAGATCATTCAAACCAGGGGAAAAAGTTTGGTTGTTGCTACCTCATAACGATAACAAATTACTGATATCATGGCAAGGTCCATTTGATATTATCAAACAAGTCACAGATGTTGACTACTCGGTAAACGTTAGAGGTAAAATCAAAACCTTCCATGTCAACATGCTAAAATTAGCAGTTGAAAGACCACAGGAATTAATTCCTGTCATTAACTCTATTGATGATTCTTCACATCATACTGCTTCTTTTGCAGTTGTTCATGAAGAAGATACTACTTCGTCTATCCCTTTACAATTCCAACTACCTTCTTTGCAATCATCGGAATCTTGGAAAGACGTGACTATTTCTTCGTCACTATCTTCGTCACAACAAGATCAAGTTCGGGATATTCTCATTTCTTTCAATGATGTTCTCACCGACCTTCCAGGTCAGACATCGCTTATATCCCATGATATTACTCTTACTGATTATAAACCTATCAAACTTAGACCCTATCCTATATCTTTACACCACAAAGATAGGGTAGAAAAAGAGTTAAAAGAGATGATACGTTTAGGTGTGATATCTCCTTCGGAATCACCATATGCATTCCCAATGGTGATAGTTAAAAAGAAGGATGATTCTTTACGTATTTGTATTGATTTTAGGCGATTGAATAAAATTACAATCACAGACGGTGAGCCTATGCCACTTTTAGATGATCTTTTGTCAGAATTATCTAATGCTACCTTCTTTAGCAAACTAGATCTCTCTAAAGGCTACTGGCAAATTCTCTTGCCGAAAATGCCAAACCTTACACAGCTTTCACAACTCCTTTTGGGCTCTACCAATGGAATTATATGTGTTTTGGGTTAGTGAATGCGCCAGCGACGTTTGTGCGCATGATGCGCCGCCTTCTTGGCGATCGTAAAGATGTCATCACGTACATCGATGACATCTGCCTATTTCATGACTCGTGGGAAGACCATATTGATGGTTTAACTTCCCTTCTACATACGTTACGTATGCATGGTTTGACTGTGCGACCTTCAAAGGTCCAAATTGGTTGTCAGGAAATTTCTTTTCTTGGTCACCGCATAGGTAACCACAAACTGTATCCTGACGACAATACAGTCAAAAGAATTCTAGAGATTTCTACCCCTTCAACTAAGAAACAAGTTAGAAGCCTTTTAGGCTTGATAAACTATTACCATAAGTTCATCCCGCATTTCGCACAACTATCTACACCTTTGTCCGCACTGTTGACCAAAGGTAGTCCTAATAAGGTACGTGGGACAAAGATTGCGAAAGCGCTTTGGTAACAATTAAGAAATTATTTAGTAATGCACCTATTTTGTTATTACCGAATATACGTATTCCATTCATACTTCAATCAGATGTCTCAAGTTACTCCATGGGTGGTTGTTTGCTGCAATGTTACAAGGAAACACTCCATCCATGTTTCTATGTGTCGAGGAAACTGACTCCGGCTGAACAGAAGTATGCGACAGGTGAACGTGAGCTCCTGTCTATCGTCTGGTGCCTGGAGAAGCTGTCAAGATATCTCATCGGCACGCACTTTTACATTATGACAGACCATAGTCCTCTTACTTACATAACAGCTAGAACTATGCGTAACGCTAGAATACACCGATGGTACTTGTTGATTCAAGAATTTTCATTTACGATCCTGCCTATTGCTGGATCAGACAATAACTTGGCAGATCTTTTATCGCGCAACGTCTCTGAGAAGAAATTGAATTAACTCTTTAGTCACCATGTTGACAAGTGCTATTATTAATGTTATAAAATTTAATGTGTCTACTTAATGATTATCATAGTTATAAGTAGGTAGTACTAATATTGATATGTTCGGGAGACGGGCGTCTTCTCCATCACTATCATCCGTGCCACAAGTGTCACGTTTGGAAGTGAGGGGGATGATGTTGAGGATTGCTTCATGTCTGCAGCATGGCGCATTCCTCAAATGATTATATCTACGCGACTGATGTCGATGATTGTTTCATGCTTACAGACATTTGGATTTGTGCTCGATCCGAATGTCTGTATCATGGAACACCTCAAACGAATAGAGATATATCTCATCGACCGATGTCGATGATTGTTGCATGTGTGCAAGCATTTGAGTTTGGCCAACTCGGATTGCTGCACCGTGGAACATCGCAATTGAATATATATTAACGACGTAGTATGCATATCACTATGCATGACGCGTATGTCTTTATAACGTCATTCGACGTGTGGGCTTCGGCCCTAACGGCAGTGTTTGAAATGTGTGGCATCGCCACTATGGATTGTGTGGCATAGCCACTATATATTCGACTTGTGGGTTTTGACCCGTACGGCAGTGTGTTTCAGAAGTGTGGCCATTGCCACTTATATTGTGTGGTATATCCACTTTTTAATTGTGTGGCTGGGAAGCCAATTGAGCAGTGTATTTCTTGAACCAAACGTAAGTCGTCGTATGAATAACGCAGTTTGCATAATTATGGCAGATTAGCCTGGCGTGGTATGCCAAAGGAACATTACGGTACTAGCAATAGTGTAAGACTAGTATAGATGGATATTGTACAGCTAGCGGCAAGCGTAAGCCTAGTGTAACGGATATTAAACGACTAGCAGTAGACGTAAGCCTAGCATAATAAGTGTATTGCAGAACTAGCAGGATAGTTAAGTCTAGTTAGCCTCTGAATTTATGCCAAAGGACATTGGCCGTTAAAAGGAACTGACCTCTAACCAGAACTCTAGATAGAGATTGTGAACAGGTGATTATGAAATAATGAGAACTCTTACAGATCGTACATGAATGTGATGTGACTTTTGTTCCCATGTAGTTGGTGTCTGCACATGGTATGAAATTACTAATTAAATATTGTGAGTCGTTGAAATCACGGTCTTATCAACTGTCGTATTCGGAGTTGAGTTAAATGCTATTATTATTCAACTGATCATGACCAGTGATGATTAATGTCTTAACACGCTGCATCTCACACTGCCAATATAATCAATAAGACAAGAGACTAATACAGGTCAGTCAAGGGTCGAATATTTAATATGAAACTTGTTCAGCACATAATGTATCACAAGGGTTAAAGCAGACATTATCGATACCAACGGACAGTATTACGGAATCCTACAAAAGTGATAAGAACCCGAGGGACTTTGACTCTATAAACTGAATACGCATATAATAACTTGGTCATCCACAAATACTAGAAGTCATCGAAGCACCCAGAATATACTGGGGTCCCGGAAGAGCGCCGTAACAGTCACGTGCTGGCCTTCAAAGTATGTATACACTGCTTAGACAGCGCAGACTTCGCTGGCTTGGCCATGTTCGCCGCATGGAAGATGGTCGCATCCCAAAAGATATCTTCTACGGACAATTAGCAGATGGCAAGAGAACAGTTGGGTGACCACAGCTGAGGTTCAAAGATGTGTGCAAGAGAGATATGAGGGCACTGGACATGGATCCAGCAACATTGGAGGATGAAGCTGCCGATCGCACTAAGTGGCGATGCTATTTACGGCGCCACCTCAGATTGGGCGAAGAGAGGTTCACACAACAAGCAGAGGAGGGGAGAAAACGTCGAAAGGAGCACCAGGAAAATAAGCAGCTGAGGGCTGTCACCTCAGGGGCGCATTCCCATAGTCAGTTATGACTGAAGGGGCTATTATTATTATAACTCTTGTGCATCACTGACATAGTTTGTGAAGTATTACTGTTAGGTCATCCAGGTCTGCATTATTCTGGCTCTTTAGCATTACAATTACTGACAGAGCTCTGAGAAAAAAGCAGCTTCGTCTTTGGGTGCTTTCCTCTGCCATTAGAAACTCTGCTGCAGTTTTCAAGGCCTCTGTCTCTACTCTTAAGTTACTTGAGGATTTACCCGTTGCCACTGACAGCAGATTTTGTGTACCAGTGCTTAAGTTCAGAAAGACTCCTCCACCTCCATTTTCTGTCGCATTTGTTGCTGATCCATCTGTGTAGTCATCGGTCAAGGAATTGCGTGGGTAATGTTTCTCTACGTGTTTTCTGGTTATGGCTCTTCTCTCAATTGCGGTCTGGCCCTTCTTTCTTTCAATTCCAGGAATGTTTTCTATCATTTCTGGGAAGCGCTGTTGTTTCCAAGCTGGAAGCTTGTGTTCAGTGTAGATGGGTTTAGTTGTTGATATCGTATTTATGGGATCTTCTCTCATCTTCATTATGGTTGATTCTAAAAGTTGCTTTGCTTGAGTCCTCCCCTTCCAATACCATTTTTTTAAATGATCGGAGTGGCAAAGAGGTAAGGCGTCCGCCTCTCATTTTGAAGGTGCTGGGTTTGGTTCCCAGTGCAGAGAATATATCTGATGGAAATTCTTTCAGAACCAGGTGGTCCTAATGATACACTCCCCACTGATCTCCTGAGTAGTGAGAAATATGAGGTCCCGTGTGCAATTTGCGCACGTTAAAACTCCCACGGCAGTTGGAAATCGTTAAGAGTAGACCATACGGCCGCTGCCCTGGCAAAATTTACAAAATTAAGAAAATCTACCCGGCACAAAATTATTTATAGAATTCGTGATTCCTGTATACATACATTGGGATCCTCGCAGGTGTTACGGAGTTCGTGCACTGTGCTGAGATTTTCCTTGTGTCATCTAAGGGAGGAGATCGGAGCACTGATGGAGTTGTCCGAGTGCAACGAACATAGTCCTTAAAAAAAAAAACCTTGGGTGGTCTGAATTTCTCGGCCTGTATTTGGACCTTTCTATCTCTTCTATGCTATGTGATGGGGCCGAAAAGGAGACGCCCGCCCCCTACCTGTTTCTAGGCAGATTATTTTCGATGTGCGCGAAGCATTCTGGGTTGTGAAAAGTCTGAAGTAGAAGATATGTAATGAGGCCACAATAATGCCTTTAAATTAAGTTGTGGTGTAGAATTGTGTTATATTAAATAGCTGTAGGTTTTATTTGTGTTTTCGCTATTCCTAAGCGATAATCGCGTGTGATATTTAAGTAGCCAAGATTAATACGCCCAGCGCGCAGTAGTTGAGTGATTAGCCTAGTGCCTATAAAAAGAGATAGCGAACTACAAGCGGGCCTATTTTGCCACAGCCGCCAGAGAGAACAGACGACAGAGCCAAGCTGTAAATGCCTTGAGCACGTGAGTTAATTTAAATTAGAATTAGTTTTATTTAATCCGGAAATAATATCGATGTGGCTATTTTAATGTTGAGTGATATAGATAGATGTGTTTCCAAAGGAAATGTCTTTTTAGGACATTATAATTTAGCCTTGAAATGATAGATGAGTGAAAATAATGTTTGATAGGTTTTATTAGGCACGCAAAGCCTAAATCCAGATGTGAGAATTTAGTATCAAGTATTTCATCCATCAGACCGGGCAAATTTAGTAGGAGAGTGTTTTATACGTGAAACTGGACAGAAATGTTATCAGAAACTGCAATTTAGATAATATTAACTAGTTGGGAAGATGGCAACAGGGAGAGCCACGTGGTGATTGTATAAAAGCGGCGCGAGGGGTCTGCGGTAACACTCTTAGTTATCACTTAATGTTACGCAGTTTTATATTGTGTGAATTGAGACGGGGGTGGGAAGCAGATAAAGATAATGTTCCCCAGTAAAGGAAAGAGAGAGTTTTCTTGGTAAATGTTACGCCATGTGGCACGTTATGTATTTAGTCCCAGTTTGGTTTAAGTCGAGAATAATTATATTGTATTCTTTATGTAAGAGTAATTTAGTGTATTTCACGTTTATTGATAATTCTACTGTATATTTAATGGGTTACTGTGAGGTGAGAATATGTATTTAGATTTCTGGAGAGCGCGAGGCCACTCCTTTGTTGAGACATGTGTTTCTCTGGTTGCTCCCGGCGGAGCATGGAAACACCAATGTGGCTGGTGTCTATCACAAGCCGACAAGAAGCATTTTTATGCTATGGCAGTGATTTGTTTCGGTAACGATGTGTTTCATGTGATGAGATTCCCAGTCTCATCAGTGGTCATATACGACACGCTTGTTGCCAGGCGCACCAGTCGTCACATACGACATGCTTCAGAATGCAGTAGCGAATACTGATGTGGATCGGTTACGAGGTAGTAGCTTATTCTCATTACTAAGAGTATTTGTTGTACATATAGTTGAATATTATTTTATGTCCATTTTATGATTATTTAATTATGGTTATGTGAGGAATGGTTGTGAGAGCACGTGGGCTCACTTCAAGATATATATTTCTCTTCTCCGCTCCTGAGGGAGCATGGGGCCAACAGTGTGGTTTGCCTTCATATTAAGCATTCAGATGCTCGGGCAGTAGTGGTTTTGGTAGCAATCTGTGTTACATGGTGAGGTTGCCAGCCTCATGCACAACACCTTACTAGTCTCATTGGACGACATGCATGAGTGTGTGTGTGTGTGTGATAGCTGAGTGTGTGCTCTTGCAGTAGTGGTTTCCGTAGCAACCTGTGTTACATGGTGAGATTGCCAGCCCCACGCACAACACCTTACTAGTCGCATTGGATGACACACATGAGTGTGTGTGTGTGTGATAGTTGAGTGTGTCAGGTGGCGGCGTAGGACAGTTTGACAGGTGAGAGCGTGGTGTTTCTCATTCAGTATTATATTATGATTTTAACTATTCTGTGCTTTGTTTGCTTCTTCAGATTAGCATCGGGCACTGTTGGGTGTTTTGTTTTGTTTAGTTTTGTTTGGTGTTATGTTCCTTGGTTTATTTGTTTAATGTTTGCTTTGTCACTGAATGGGTTATAGAAATAAATATAGCCCCTGCCTCTAGAATCAAGAGTTTTATTGTTGTTAGGGTCGGTGCGAGTGTGACAAGAGAGTGATCACACATCACAATATAATCATCTTCATCATCTCGCCCACCCTATCACAGCTCCATTGGTTGGAGGTATGTAATTTCTTCGAGTTCTTTAATAGGTGTTGTCTTCATGCCTCCTGTTATGATTTTAATTCCTTGGTTTTGGAGTCTATTAACTTTATGGAAGTTTGACTTAGCTGCTGTTGCGTATGATGAAATGCCTTATGGTAGAAGAGTCATTAACCTTCTATGTACATATCTGCCAAGAGTAATCTTGTGCGAAGGTAATATTCTAGAACTTGTCCTAATCGCCCTGGGTATAACGTCTTTAGCACTCTCTCATCTGCTCCCTCACCTGTTCCGGTCAGTTCTTTTTTTTTTAAATAATGACTGCCATTTTTCTCTTTTCCCTAATCCTATTTCTTTCATTCTGGTTTTTCCAAGCCAAACGACGACCACGGGTAACCTGGTTTTTCCAAGCCAAACGACGACCACAGGTAATCTGGTTTTTCCAAGCCAAACGACGACCACAGGTAATCTGGTTTTTCCAAGCCAAATGATGACCACAGGTAATCTGGTTTTTCCAAGCCAAACGACGACCACAGGTAATCTGGTGTCTGCAAGCCAAACGACGACCACAGGTAATCTAGTTTTTCCAAGCCAAACGACGACTACGGGTAATCTGGTTTCTCCAAGCCAAACGACGACCACAGGTAATCTGGTTTTTCCAAGCCAAACGACGATTACAGGTAATCTAGTTTTTCCAAGCCAAACGACGACCACAGGTAATCTGGTTTTTCCAAGGCAAACGACGACCACGGGTAATCTGGTTTTTCCAAGCCAAACGACGACCACGGGTAATGCCTAGGTAGTTAGGATGTTCCTGCTGTCATATATTCTTCTCATTAGCACAAGTCTGGAGCTGTGTGGTTTATTTGAGAGCGATGTCTAGAACAGGATTAAGCCCTTGTTTCCATCGAAGATAGCTATCAGAAGCGCCAGTTAAACAGCGATCAAAAGTAATGCTTAGGTAATGCGTTTATATTAATCTGTTTAGATGCGGCATCCCAACAACGTCCAAATATTGTTATGATTCATTGACATTTCAACATGTGACAACAAGTGCATTACCTGGAGAATTTAACGATTACTTATTCGACACTGTGGACAACCATTGAATGTAGTCCTATTAGAGGTCAGAGTGACTAAGAGGTAGGGCGTCCGCTTATAATTCTAAAGGTTCCGGGTTTGCTCCCTGTACAGGGATTATAATACATGGATTTTTGTTCTCAGAACCAATGGTTCCTAGTGATTTCATACTACCCCCCCCCCCCCCAACCCCCGATCTCATGGGTATTGAGATCAGATCCCTAACCTTCTCGGATAACGGCGAAAAAATAGGAGATCCCGTGTTCAAGTTGGGCACGTTAAAAATCCCTCGGCAGGTGGAAATCGTAAAGAGTAGGTCATACGGCCGCTGCCCTGGCTAAATTGTAATATTAGGAAACCTACCACCCACCACACACCACACACATATTTATAGAATGTATGATTCCTGTATCCAAACATTGGGAGCCTCGCCGGTGCTACGGAGTTCGTGCACTGTGCTGAGATCCTCCTTGTATGTGATCAAAAGGAGAAGATCGGAGCACTGATGGATTTATCGGTGTTCGATGAAGATTATCCTTAATAACAAACCAAACCAAACCTTACCAGGTACTGCTGTAGGGGAGTGGAGTGTTAGAGTGGAGACTTTACTAGGTCAAGCTACGGGTTGTGACCAGTAACTTTCCTTGTTGCCTTTGCCTTCTCTAACTCAAGAGCAGAGTAATATACCCATTTACAATTGAGTAGACTGGAGCATGAGGCTACTGCGTCTTGAACTCAATACCTTTGCCGTGAGTGCAAGCGCTCTATCTACTCTACCAATCGGACGCTTTAGGTCTCTTCGTATTTGCTTAATTTTGTAAATTCAATTAGCCGTTTTGCGAACCAGGCTAATTTTAACGACTGGTTCGGGCGAACAGGCTGAATGACACAATTATATATATATATAGTTACCTCTGTATTTTAAAAAATATATATAACTTCGTGCAAGTAACAACCCTAAATGTTCCGTAACTCTCTATCTCACCCACTAGCACCTCCTGACGACAGACCATTGTCATACGCGGCTGGATAGTCTGTTACTTCTGGATATGTAAGTCTGCAGCGTCTTTCAATTTTAAAAACAAATTCTTCATACTCTGTTCAACCACGCCTCTTCTAATTCGGTTTCTCTATCAGTCGCTCTCTCTCTCTTCATCTTTCTCTCGTCTTTCTCTCTCACATGCACTCTCGAAACGACACCCCGTAGTGGGCCTGTAAAGGAAAATGACGCGTGACGCGCTGTTCGTTTTAAAACTAAGTGTTAATCAAGGGACGTTACTCAGGCTTGTCACTGCAGGAAGTCTGATTCGACACGCGAGGCATAATTTACAAGGATTGTGGGAAGACATTGTCAAAGACAGGATTATGAAGGGCCTGGCAGTAACAGGACTTCCGTTGATAAAGTTGCCTTTTCTGCACAGTTGACGCGTTAAAAGCCATCCAGTCGTAGAGGATGCGGTTTACTCAGAGTTCAGTATCGCACTTCATCTCGTTCTTATTTGAAATGATTTCTAGCGTTTCGATGAACGCTTTTCTCAGCGCTCGCTTGATTACATCTGCCTGCAGCGAAACCACTGACTTCTTCAGTCTAGTGTAGGCTACATACCAGAAAAATGGCCTTAACGTTGAAGAAATCCGGGTCATTCTGGGTTCTAGAGTGTGAACATCTTTTCACCTTTTGTTTTTGTGGTCAAGACCCCGGGAAATAAGAGAGCGGCCGTAGCTAAACCTCTTTAGATCTGACTAACAGATCTCCTACCGTGTCAAACTGTCAGTAGCAGGTCAAACTTCTTAACTGACCACTTAAAAACCACACAGCGAGGACGAGTCTAGTAATCGAATAATGCTCAAAGGTCGAGTCTGCCCGCCGAGGTCATATCTCTCATGTGAGATCACTGGAATGGAGTGGGAACTCGACCCAAGCGCGTGGGGGGGGGGGGCGCATTAGCAGACGTGAGTATGAACGTGAAGGGGTGCAAATTTAGTACCTTATTAATGACGTTTGGCCTTAGTAATTGTGGGGCCTGATTTGGACCATTATGGTGGGGGGACTCTGGATTAAGGAGTATAGTTTTGTTGTTACACTTTTTATGTCAAAATATGGATAATAAATATATATATATATATATATCATTTTATTTGTAATACAATGTCATGCATAGATTCCTGATATATCATTTGAACTAATCTTCGTTCTTTATTTTTGTACAAAGAAGCGGGTGGGAACCCCAGTACGGATGAGCGCCGGACCCTTTGGTTCGGATAGGACTTAGTGTTTCTCAACGGGGGCGGTACCGCCCCCTGGGGGGCGTTTTCAAGATGTCTGGGGGCGTTCTGATGGGTCGCAACGATTGGGGGTCGCTACTTCCATTCAGGGGGGCGTTGTGTACATTTTTACAAGAATCAATATGAAACAATTACAAAAGATATTCCCCTTCGCATAGCTTGTAACACGATAGTTTTTATTTGCCCTGCGTCCCATGGAGTGTTTCAAGGATTCCAAAGGCAAAATTTTAGTACCTGGGATGTTACCATTGTCAGGAGACAGTACAGTTTTTTGATACAATCAAAGAAGAATTTAGCATCGAAAGAGAAGTATTGCGAAACGATGTGGCCTATCTTTCTGATATATTTGAAAAGTTAAATGAGGTTCTTCTTAAGCTACAAGGAAATGAGATCAGTCTGATTAAAGTGAAAGGAATTATCATGGGGTTCATCAACAAATTGACATTATATAAAAATAATCTTAGTCGCCGAGAACTTTCTCATTTTCCATGTTTACTGCAGTTAGGTGGGGACAGGCTTAAAGATTCAGATTTAGAGGTTTATTGCAGTCATTTTGGACGCTATTAAAATTGATATGAGCATAAGATTTAAAGACTTGCAAGAACTAATAATACCGGATTTGGTGATTAATCCGTTTGAATCAGACGTGGAACAAGTTAGTCAACATTTACAAGAAGAATTATTTGAGCTACCAAATGACTTGAAGGCAAAAGCACGATTCAGTCACATACATTACGAAAAATTTTGGATCCAGCAGAGGCTTGCATATACCGTTCTTTGGCGTGAAACTAAATTGCTAATTACAGCATTCCTAATGTCGTATTTGGGGGAGAAGGGGTTCAGTGCAGTAGTGTTGCTACTACAAAAGCAACGAAACCGACTGCAGATTTGTAACAGGATTTTAACAAACTTAGAACCAAATATTACAAAACTGGCTGAGTCACACCAAGAGCAAGGATCTCATTAAGCTTCATTAGTAAGGGAATTTTTATATAATTATATCATTATTATCAACTAATAATTTTTTTTATTTTTTTCATGTTTAAAGTGGTTACATAAGGAGAGGCTTTAATATTCAGATTATAAGATATATATGCAGTCATTTAAGCGCTATTAAAATGATATGATTATGATAGTTATAGAGTTGTAAGAACTAATTTTATATCATTTGCTCCGCCAATTTGTAATTCAAGGATAATGAACTTGTGGTGTATATAATTCCGTACTTAAAACCTTTAGCACGCTGCATTCTTTTTCACAACCCCCCGTTTTTATAGTGGGCGACTTGTAATGTCTATAGTTTTTGTGTTTCTTGGTCAATTGCTATCATTTTTGGAATTTATGTAAATAAATGAATGGTGAATCTGATGATATAAAATTTGTTTGTGTACATGTTAGATGTGATAGGAAGAGAGGAAAGGAAAGATGAAAAAAACGAAAAAAATTTTAAAAAAATAAAAAAAATTTTTTTTTTTAATTTTAAAATTAAAAAAAAAAAATTAAAAAAATGACCAACGAACGAAGAGTCCATATCCCTTGCATCTCAATGAAAGTCATTTGACCAATAGAGCAATACAAATCAAATGACGATCTTTTCGTTACACCCATCATCAGTAGCAAAGCAACAAACTCCCTAGCCAGCCGTGACATTCGGCCGTAATCCTATTTTTTTCCGATATTCCTAATCCTAACCCCGAAAATTATACATACTTGAAAGGCCATTTTACTTTCGTTTCCATCTCAGCCATCAAACATATTCTGAGAACCGATTTCAGCGCTTATAAAGACAAAAATTTCATCCCCACCGCATGGCGTCAGAATACAATAAAATTAGAGCAAAATGGCCGAAAATCTGATGCCGATTCATTTCGATTTAAAAAATTTACAAAAAATAAACGCAGATACACCCATCACTTTTTTAAGATCGGAAACGGAAGCTAACTCTCTTGCAATTAAAATTACTACTTAACATCCGGGGCTGAAAATCACGTGTACACAAGTCATGTGCTAGAAACGATGACAGCCGCAAGGCGAGATATCTCGCCTGCAGCGTGCTACAGGTCACAAATTTAATATAACTAGGCTTTTATAAATGTGCTTTCTCTTTATATTATAAGAAAAGATAACTCATTAACTGTATTGCTTTTTTAAAAGTATGGTGGAATATATGTATATGTGTGTGTGTTTGTGTATACACGATAAAGAGCAAGGGGGTGCTAAAAGAGTTGGGGGGGGGGGGGGGGGGGGGGGACTTTTTAAAATATTAGTTCTCAAGAGGGGGCGTTGCTACTATCATGGTTGAGAAACAATGGGATAGGTTGAATCGGCCTAAGGCTTGCCGAGTTCTTATTTTTTGCTGAAAGCTTCTGAAATATAAATTGTATGGAGATGAGAGAAGTCTTAGACAGACCGCCAATTTCACGGAAGAGATAGATGTGGTTACGTGTCAGCAAACAAGGAAAAAATACTTTTTTAAAGGTACACAGCTGATTTATACAGCGGTGAGCACGTGCCCGGTCCAGTTGTCAAACTCGCTACGTTCATCCATACAAGAAATATGGCTGGTTCCTCCTGCCTTGCGGTCACAAAGAAAACTAGACAGAAATTAGAATACTAAATATCGCAGAAGTATAACCGATAGAATAGTCTGGCGCTCTCTCTTCCAAACCTCTACACCTCACGGTAGAAGGGGAACGACTAAGTAAGTAAGTAAGTAAGCAGAAGTATAAAAGGTAAAGGTAAAGGAACCCGTTACACGCCCATTGAGGCATATTGCGAATATGGTGTTAGGCCCATATTATCTTGACCGTCGGCACACGAGGGGTGATGTGGTCGGCATCACGCCGGCCACCTTAACCTTCCCAGAGTTGCTCTGGTACCCATTTGGGGCTGGGTCGACCCAGGAGCCGTTTGTGGCCTAAAAAATTCCCGCCTCATCTGGGGATCGAACCATAGACCACTGCGCTAGGAAGCCAGTGCACTAACCACTGTGCTACCGCGGCTCCCCATCGCAGAAGTATACGACTGTATAATTTCTTTGGAAATAAGTCAAGAAAGTAACACATCTCTTCATCACAATTTTAGAGGGTCCAAAGATATAAATGAATGACAAGAAACAATTGATGAATAGATTTTATACACAAGTTATGTTAGCATTGTCGAACCTAGAGGTTAACCAACGAACAAGAAATAAAGAGCGTCAGCAAAATGAGATGTCTGATAAAAGCAACAAATAAATCATAACAAGACCGACTGAGACATGAAGAAAATAGTACCACTAGAAAAACAGATTCATCCGCCTGTGACTAAAAGATGAGCCAAGAATTCTAACACTCTACCCTACGTGGCATGTCGTAGAACGCGTCTAAAGAAGGTTAGGCATGAGACCGGCTAGCTCTTTTGTGTACAAGCTTTAACGACACACACAAAAAACCAACTTAAAGAACAACATGATCAAGTCACCATCATCAAGTAATAAAGGTAAATCA
This sequence comes from Oreohelix idahoensis, assembly GCA_024509875.1. NCBI lineage: Eukaryota > Metazoa > Mollusca > Gastropoda > Stylommatophora > Oreohelicidae > Oreohelix > Oreohelix idahoensis. The sequence continues at coordinate 85,761 of JAMPIV010012755.1, forward strand.
TCTCAGTCATCCAAGATGGGGCTCATTTATGTGGCTATAGCTTTTTCTTCGTTCACTTTCAGACGCCGACTTGAACGACGTTCACTTTCAGACGCCGACTTGAACGACGTTCACTTTCAGACGCCGACTTGAACGACGTTCACTTTCAGACGTAGACTTGAACGACGTTCAAAGAAAAAAGTGGTAAACATGAGGCTGTAGGTATCTCCGTAGAGTCTTTCTAGGAATGTCAGTTGTGACGGTTATATGTGCTGTCTCTGTTCCTCACATGCTGGACATCTTTGAAGCAGAATGCGGCTATAACACAGCCCACATAGAGAAAGTCGAGAGGCCTCGAGATTGTTGACTCAGTTGTATTTCGTACAGGTAAATACTCACATTGGGTATATCTTGAATAGTCGATAGTGCAGAAAGAACACCTGGACATGAGAATTGTTAGTAGATTTAAAACGGATGAAGATGGCAAGGAAAGAGATTAAATGGATGGCACAAGCTGGAAAGGCTGAAAGTCGATGCTCAAAGGTGAACTGAAGGTTAATGGTTATAGGAGACTGTAAAAAGAGCGTAACAACACAAGTCAATCAGATCATCAGAAGTGGTCTCCCCACGGGTCAGATGGAATGAATGAAAGAATATAATGAGAAGCAATGAATACATTGTTGTGATCACTTCAGGATGATGAACGGCGATCAACCACGCGCACATTTTGTGATCAGATGCTCGGGGAAAGTAAGTCGTAGTTCCCAACAAGACGTCATCGATGAGAAGCAGCGTTGAGCCTGTAGTAATCTCTTTCTTGTTGGAGCATTAACAGTAAAGAGGTAGCCTGACAAACTGGCTTGGACATAGCAACGATAAATCCCGAGCAACGCTAGTTTCATGCTTGACGGCGCAGCTACATCTTGAGCATTACAATAAGTTCAGACAGTCGCTGTTGTGTCCTCATTACGTCCCAGATTTCTCTCTCTGTCTTCCTGCGCTTTCTTTGTCTTAAATAGTTCCCGTTGTCCTCATGCTTTTCAGACTCTCCTTTCTAAACATGTAGCCACATATTTGAGTATGTCTTACCTTGATTTTTTGCAATAGTAATAAAACAGCCATTTTGTATGGCTCCGAAACATGGACAATAACAAAAACAATAATCAAGTAGTTACAGATTTTCATAATTAGATGCTTGCAGAGAATAGAAGGATTAAACAGGTATGACACGATGTCCAATGTAGAACTGATAACAAGAACCAGATAAGTGCCAGTGGAACATGTGATGAGAAGTTCACCAATGTGTAAATGATGACAAGAACCAGACAAGAGCCAGTGGAACATGTGATAAGAAGTTCACCAATGTGTAAATGATGGCAAGAACCAGACAAGAGCCAGTGGAACATGTGATGAGAAGTTCACCAATGTGTAAATGATGACAAGAACCAGACAAGAGCCAGTGGAACATGTGATGAGAAGTTCACCAATGTGTAAATGATGACAAGAACCAGACAAGAGCCAGTAGAACATGTGATGAGAAGTTCACCAATGTGTAAATGATGACAAGAACCAGACAAGAGCCAGTGGAACATGTGATGAGAAGTTCACCAATGTGGAAATGATGATAAGAACCAGACAAGTGCCAGTGGAACATGTGATGAGAAGTTCACCAATGTGTAAATGATGACAAGAACCAGACAAGTGCCAGTGGAACATGTGATGAGAAGTTCACCAATGTGGAAATGATGACAAGAACCAGACAAGAGCCAGTGGTACATGAGATGAGAAGTTCAACAATGTGGAAATGATGACAAGAACCAGACAAGAGCCAGTGGTACATGAGATGAGAAGTTCAACAATGTGGAAATGATGACAAGAACCAGACAAGAGCCAGTGGAACATGTGATGAGAAGTTCACCAATGTGTAAATGTTGACAAGAACCAGACAAGAGCCAGTGGAACATGTGATGAGAAGTTCACCAATGTGTAAATGATGACAAGAACCAGACAAGAGCCAGTGGAACATGTGATGAGAAGTTCAACAATGTGGAAATGATGATAAGAACCAGACAAGTGCCAGTGGAACATGTGATGAGAAGTTCACCAATGTGTAAATGATGACAAGAACCAGACAAGTGCCAGTGGAACATGTCTTGAGAAGTTCACCAATGTGGAAATGATGACAAGAACCAGACAAGAGCCAGTGGTACATGAGATGAGAAGTTCAACAATGTGGAAATGATGACAAGAACCAGACAAGAGCCAGTGGTACATGAGATGAGAAGTTCAACAATGTGGAAATGATGACAAGAACCAGACAAGAGCCAGTGGTACATGAGATGAGAAGTTCACCAATGTGGAAATGATGACAAGAACCAGACAAGTGCCAGTGGAACATGTGATGAGAAGTTCAACAATGTGGAAATGATGATAAGAACCAGACAAGAACCAGACAAGTGCCATTGGAACATGTGATGAGAAGTTCACCAATGTGGAAATGATGATAAGAACCAGACAAGAACCAGACAAGTGCCAGTGGAACATGTGATGAGAAGTTCACCAATGTGTAAATGATGACAAGAACCAGACAAGAACCAGACAAGAGCCAGTGGAACATGTGATGAGAAGTTCATCAATGTGGAAATGATGACAAGAACCAGACAAGTGCCAGTGGAACATGTGATGAGAAGTTCACCAATGTGGCAATGATGACAAGAACCAGACAAGAACCAGACAAGTGCCAGTGGAACATGTGATGAGAAGTTCACCAATGTGGAAATGATGACAAGAACCAGACAAGAACCAGACAAGAGCCAGTGGAACATGTGATGAGAAGTTCACCAATGTGTAAATGATGACAAGAACCAGACAAGTGCCAGTGGAACATGTGATGAGAAGTTCACCAATGTGTAAATGGTGACAAGAACCAGACAAGAGCCAGTGGAACATGTGATGAGAAGTTCACCAATGTGGAAATGATGACAAGAACCAGACAAGAACCAGACAAGAGCCAGTGGAACATGTGATGAGAAGTTCACCAATGTGTAAATGATGACAAGAACCAGACAAGTGCCAGTGGAACATGTGATGAGAAGTTCACCAATGTGTAAATGATGACAAGAACCAGACAAGAGCCAGTGGAACATGTGATGAGAAGTTCACCAATGTGTAAATGATGACAAGAACCAGACAAGTGCCAGTGGAATATGTGATGAGAAGTTCACCAATGTGGAAATGATGACAAGAACCAGACAAGTGCCAGTGGAATATGTGATGAGAAGTTCACCAATGTGGAAATGATGACAAGAACCAGACAAGAACCAGACAAGAGCCAGTGGAACATGTGATGAGAAGTTCACCAATGTGGAAATGATGACAAGAACCAGACAAGAACCAGACAAGTGCCAGTGGAACATGTGATGAGAAGTTCACCAATGTGGAAATGATGACAAGAACCAGACCAGAACCAGACAAGTGCCAGTGGAACATGTGATGAGAAGTTCACCAATGTGGAAATGATGACAAGAACCAGACAAGTGCCAGTGGAACATGTGATGAGAAGTTCACCAATGTGTAAATGATGACAAGAACCAGACAAGAACCAGACAAGAGCCAGTGGAACATGTGATGAGAAGTTCATCAATGTGGAAATGATGACAAGAACCAGACAAGTGCCAGTGGAACATGTGATGAGAAGTTCACCAATGTGGAAATGATGACAAGAACCAGACAAGAACCAGACAAGTGCCAGTGGAAGATGTGATGAGAAGTTCACCAATGTGTAAATGATGATAAGAACCAGACAAGAACCAGACAAGTGCCAGTGGAACATGTGATGAGAATTTCACCAATGTGTAAATGATGACAAGAACCAGACAAGTGCCAGTGGAACATGTGATGAGAAGTTCACCAATGTGTAAATGATGACAAGAACCAGACAAGTGCCAGTGGAACATGTGATGAGAAGTTCACGAATGTGTAAATGATGATAAGAACCAGACAAGAACCAGACAAGTGCCAGTGGAACATGTGATGAGAAGTTCAACAATGTGTAAATGATGACAAGAACCAGACAAGTGCCAGTGGAACATGTGATGAGAAGTTCACCAATGTGTAAATGATGACAAGAACCAGACAAGTGCCAGTGGAACATGTGATGAGAAGTTCAACAATGTGTAAATGATGACAAGAACCAGACAAGTGCCAGTGGAACATGTGATGAGAAGTTCACCAATGTGGAAATGATGACAAGAACCAGACAAGAGCCAGTGGAACATGTGATGAGAAGTTCACCAATGTGTAAATGATGACAAGAACCAGACAAGTGCCAGTGGAACATGTGATGAGAAGTTCAACAATGTGGAAATGATGATAAGAACCAGACAAGAACCAGACAAGTGCCATTGGAACATGTGATGAGAAGTTCACCAATGTGGAAATGATGATAAGAACCAGACAAGAACCAGACAAGTGCCAGTGGAACATGTGATGAGAAGTTCACCAATGTGTAAATGATGACAAGAACCAGACAAGAACCAGACAAGTGCCAGTGGAACATGTGATGAGAAGTTCAACAATGTGTAAATGATGACAAGAACCAGACAAGTGCCAGTGGAACATGTGATGAGAAGTTCACCAATGTGTAAATGATGACAAGAACCAGACAAGTGCCAGTGGAACATGTGATGAGAAGTTCAACAATGTGGAAATGATGATAAGAACCAGACAAGAACCAGACAAGTGCCATTGGAACATGTGATGAGAAGTTCACCAATGTGGAAATGATGATAAGAACCAGACAAGAACCAGACAAGTGCCAGTGGAACATGTGATGAGAAGTTCACCAATGTGTAAATGATGACAAGAACCAGACAAGAACCAGACAAGTGCCAGTGGAACATGTGATGAGAAGTTCAACAATGTGTAAATGATGACAAGAACCAGACAAGTGCCAGTGGAACATGTGATGAGAAGTTCACCAATGTGTAAATGATGATAAGAACCAGACAAGAACCAGACAAGTGCCAGTGGAACATGTGATGAGAAGTTCAACAATGTGTAAATTATGACAAGAACCAGATAAGAGCCAGTGATACATGAGATGAGAAGAAATTGCTTCCATTGGATTGGGCACGCATTGAGAAAACCAAATGATAGCATTACAATGCAGTCCTTGTTCTGGAATCCATGGGTTAATAGATTTAGGAGTCTGAAAAACACAAGGAGAGGGGAACTGGACAATAATGAAACAACGAGATAATAGAAACACCTAGAGCGAATGATACAGGAAAGGTAGGCTTGGTTTAAATTTGTTGAAGAAGTCCTACCACTCCTTAACAAACGAACGAATGAAATCTTTATTTCCCGCCCCTAATCAAGATCGTCAGCTGTTTTAGGCAGTAGTGGCAACTGATCGGGCTCAATGCTCATAAGATGGCCAAACTACTTAATTTTCCGCCTCTCGGTATATCTGCTGCAGGATGTAGTTCTTACAATTGTTGTGATGTCATCATTTCTGTCTCTCCTGGTAATTTTAATGAAGTTTCTAAAGCATTTCACCTGACACAGTGTGGCTTTTCTGTCCTGTGTTTTGGTCAGGGTCCATGTTTGACATTCATACCAACGAGTTTGCAAGAATACACTATTGATTAGTCGTCGTTTAGTTTCCATATAGATGTTAAGCGTTTGAGAAGTATCGACAGCTGGTAAGTCACTACAATGTCTTTTACCATCTATTCAACAAATTTAAAACCAGATAGGCAAACAATGTCTATGCGGAGAAGACAAGCAAACAGTGAAGTATGTCACCCAATATCGTTGGCTACGTGCCAGGAACTGATCGACTGCATGGCCTTCGCCAACAATGTTGACGGGAAAGCTGTATGGTACTGAAACCAGCCTGAGACAGACCGCCAACTTTATGAGAGAAATAGATGTGGTTGCATGACAGCGGCTAGAGAAGCGAAATAGATGTGGTTATATGGCAGCGGCTAGAGAAGCGAAATAGATGTGGTTATTCGCGCTGGTGTAATGGTTACCACATCGCGCTGGCGATCAGGCGTTCAAGCTCGGGCGTGGCCATTTGAAGAAGTGTCATCGACCTGGATTTTGACTGAATAACCTGAACGGCTCCTAAGATGTGGATGGGAAGGAGCGAAGATCTTGACCGGGTTGGAAGGAAAGTCCACAGGCTCCCCAGCCTCGCAATGGCATGTCATTGGGCCGAAGGGCTGAAAGCCCAAGTGCCGCTGGTTAAGAAAAACAAAATATTACAGCGACTAGAGACGCGAAATAAATGTGGTTATATAAGTGATAAGAGAAGCCTCAGACAGACCGCCAACCTTATGAGAGAAGCAGATGTGGCTACACGACAGCGGCTAGAGACGCCTGAGACAGACCGCCAGGTCATTGACATATATAACCATTCATTATTATTTCCATTTTCGCTCTTTTTAAGAAGTATAGGACAACCACTACAACTGGTCCCCTTACAGGAAACATGCACCACATGTTCATGTATAGAACAATCACTACAACTGGGCACCTTACAGGAAACATGCACCACGTGTTCATGTATGGGACAATCACTACAACTGGTCACCTTACAGGAAACATGCACCACGCGTTCACGTATAGGTCAATCACTACAACTGGTCACCTTACAGGAAACATGCACCACGCGTTCACGTATAGGTCAATCACTACAACTGGTCACCTTACAGGAAACATGCACCACGTGTTCACGTATAGGACAATCACTACAACTGGTCACCTTACAGGAAACATGCACCACGTGTTCACGTATAGGACAACCACTACAACTGGTCACCTTACAGGAAACATGCACCACGTGTTCACGTATAGGACAACCACTACAACTGGTCACCTTACAGGAAACATGCACCACGTGTTCACGTATAGGACAACCACTACAACTGGTCACCTTACAGGAAACATGCACCACGTGTTCACAAGCCCGTGCAGATGCAGTTTCTGTAGCAAATTGTTTGACATGATCAGGTTTCTGGTTTCACGCACAACCTCCTACTTATCGCCTTGTACGACATGCTTGAGGGAACAGTAGTCCTAACCATTCTTTGTCCCATCAGAGACCACCTGAAACTAGACGGGACAATAACAAAGGTGGTTATTTGACGGGACAATAACAAAGGTGGTTATTTGACGGGACAATAACAAAGGTGGTTATTTGACGGGACAATAACAAAGGTGGTTATTTGACGAGACAATAACAAAGGTGGTTATTTGACGGGACAATAACAAAGGTGGTTATTTGACGGGACAATAACAAAGGTGGTTATTTGACGGGACAATAACAAAGGGGGATATTTGACGGGGCAATAACAAAGGTGGTTATTTGACGGGACAATAACAAAGGTGGTTATTTGACGGGACAATAACAAAGGTGGTTATTTGACGGGACAATAACAAAGGTATTTATTTGACGGGACAATAACAAAGGTGGTTATTTGACGGGACAATAACAAAGGTGGTTATTTGATGGGACAATAACAAAGGTGGTTATCTGACGGGACAATAACAAAGGTGGTTATCTGATGGGACAATAACAAAGGTGGTTATCTGATGGGACAATAACAAAGGTGGTTATCTGATGGGACAATAACAAAGGTGGTTATCTGATGGGACAATAACAAAGGTGGTTATCTGATGGGACAATAACAAAGGTGGTTATCTGATGGGACAATAACAAAGGTGGTTATCTGACGGGACAATAACAAAGGTGGTTATCTGATGGGACAATAACAAAGGTGGTTATCTGATGGGACAATAACAAAGGTAGTTATCTGACGGGACAATAACAAAGGTGGTTATCTGATGGGACAATAACAAAGGTGGTTATCTGATGGGACAATAACAAAGGTGGTTATCTGACGGGACAATAACAAAGGTGGTTATCTGATGGGACAATAACAAAGGTGGTTATCTGACGGGACAATAACAAAGGTGGTTATCTGACGGGACAATAACAAAGGTGGTTATCTGACGGGACAATAACAAAGGTGGTTATCTGATGGGACAATAACAAAGGTGGTTATCTGATGGGACAATAACAAAGGTGGTTATCTGATGGGACAATAACAAAGGTGGTTATCTGATGGGACAATAACAAAGGTGGTCATCTGATGGGACAATAACAAAGGTGGTTATCTGATGGGACAATAACAAAGGTGGTTATCTGATGGGACAATAACAAAGGTGGTTATCTGATGGGACAATAACAAAGGTGGTTATCTGACGGGACAATAACAAAGGTGGTTATCTGATGGGACAATAACAAAGGTGGTTATCTGATGGGACAATAACAAAGGTAGTTATCTGACGGGACAATAACAAAGGTGGTTATCTGATGGGACAATAACAAAGGTGGTTATCTGATGGGACAATAACAAAGGTGGTTATCTGACGGGACAATAACAAAGGTGGTTATCTGATGGGACAATAACAAAGGTGGTTATCTGATGGGACAATAACAAAGGTGGTTATCTGACGGGACAATAACAAAGGTGGTTATCTGACGGGACAATAACAAAGGTGGTTATCTGATGGGACAATAACAAAGGTGGTTATCTGATGGGACAATAACAAAGGTGGTTATCTGATGGGACAATAAGAAAGGTGGTTATCTGATGGGACAATAACAAAGGTGGTTATCTGACGGGACAATAACAAAGGTGGTTATCTGACGGGACAATAACAAAGGTGGTTATCTGATGGGACAATAACAAAGGTGGTTATCTGATGGGACAATAACAAAGGTGGTTATCTGATGGGACAATAACAAAGGTGGTTATCTGATGGGACAATAACAAAGGTCGTTATCTGATGGGACAATAACAAAGGTCGTTATCTGATGGGACAATAACAAAGGTGGTTATCTGATGGGACAATAACAAAGGTGGTTATCTGATGGGACAATAACAAAGGTGGTTATCTGATGGGACAATAACAAAGGTGGTTATCTGACGGGACAAAAACAAAGGTGGTTATCTGATGGGACATGAACAAAGGTGGTTATCTGATGGGACAATAACAAAGGTGGTTATCTGATGGGACAATAACAAAGGTGGTTATCTGACGGGACAATAACAAAGGTGGTTATCTGATGGGGCAATAACAAAGGTGGTTATCTGATGGGACAATAACAAAGGTGGTTATCTGACGGGACAATAACAAAGGTGGTTATCTGACGGGACAATAACAAAGGTGGTTATCTGATGGGACAATAACAAAGGTGGTTATCTGATGGGACAATAACAAAGGTGGTTATCTGACGGGACAATAACAAAGGTGGTTTTCTGACGGGACAATAACAAAGGTGGTTATCTGATGGGACAATAACAAAGGTGGTTATCTGATGGGACAATAACAAAGGTGGTTATCTGACGGGACAATAACAAAGGTGGTTATCTGATGGGACAATAACAAAGGTGGTTATCTGATGGGACAATAACAAAGGTGGTTATCTGATGGGACAATAACAAAGGTGGTTATCTGACGGGACAATAACAAAGGTGGTTATCTGATGGGACAATAACAAAGGTGGTTATCTGACGGGACAATAACAAAGGTGGTTATCTGATGGGACAATAACAAAGGTGGTTATCTGATGGGACAATAACAAAGGTGGTTATCTGATGGGACAATAACAAAGGTGGTTATCTGACGGGACAATAACAAAGGTGGTTATCTGATGGGACAATAACAAAGGTGGTTATCTGACGGGACAATAACAAAGGTGGTTATCTGATGGGACAATAACAAAGGTGGTTATATGATGGGACAATAACAAAGGTGGTTATCTGATGGGACAATAACAAAGGTGGTTATCTGATGGGACAATAACAAAGGTGGTTATCTGATGGGACAATAACAAAGGTGGTTATCTGATGGGACAATAACAAAGGTGGTTATCTGATGGGACAATAACAAAGGTGGTTATCTGATGGGACAATAACAAAGGTGGTTATCTGACGGGACAATAACAAAGATGGTTATCTGATGGGACAATAACAAAGGTGGTTATCTGATGGAACAATAACAAAGGTGGTTATCTGATGGGACAATAACAAAGGTGGTTATCTGACGGGACAATAACAAAGGTGGTTATCTGATGGGACAATAACAAAAGTGGTTATCTGATGGGACAATAACAAAGGTGGTTATCTGATGGGACAATAACAAAGGTGGTTATCTGATGGGACAATAACAAAGGTAGTTATCTGATGGAACAATAACAAAGGTGGTTATCTGATGGGACAATAACAAAGGTGGTTATCTGATGGGACAATAACAAAGGTGGTTATCTGACGGGACAATAACAAAGGTGGTTATCTGACGGGACAATAACAAAGGTGGTTATCTGATGGGACAATAACAAAGGTGGTTATCTGACGGGACAATAACAAATGTGGTTATCTGATGGGACAATAACAAAGGTGGTTATCTGATGGGACAATAACAAAGGTGGTTATCTGATGGGACAATAACAAAGGTGGTTATCTGACGGGACAATAACAAAGGTGGTTATCTGATGGGACAATAACAAAGGTGGTTATATGATGGGACAATAACAAAGGTGGTTATCTGATGGGACAATAACAAAGGTGGTTATCTGACGGGACAATAACAAAGGTGGTTATCTGATGGGACAATAACAAAGGTAGTTATCTGACGGGACAATAACAAAGGTGGTTATCTGATGGGACAATAACAAAGGTGGTTATCTGATGGGACAATAACAAAGGTGGTTATCTGACGGGACAATAACAAAGGTGGTTATCTAATGGGACAATAACAAAGGTGGTTATCTGACGGGACAATAACAAAGGTGGTTATCTGATGGGACAATAACAAAGGTGGTTATCTGATGGAACAATAACAAAGGTGGTTTATCTGATGGGGACAATAACAAAGGTGGTTATCTGACGGGACAATAACAAAGGTGGTTATCTGATGGGACAATAACAAAGGTAGTTATCTGACGGGACAATAACAAAGGTGGTTATCTGATGGGACAATAACAAAGGTGGTTATCTGATGGGACAATAACAAAGGTAGTTATCTGATGGGACAATAACAAAGGTGGTTATCTGATGGGACAATAACAAAGGTGGTTATCTGATGGGACGATAACAAAGGTAGTTATCTGACGGGACAATAACAAAGGTGGTTATCTGGCGGAAAGAAAAGACGACAAATAAAAGAATGAAAGTGGAGACAAAGAAAGTAGGTTACGTCTGCAAGGCATTTATTTTTAAACGTGACCACATCCTAGAACGCACCGGAAACATGTGACAACTTAAACCGGTGTTCGTACTGAGATCACGAAACATACCGACAGAAGCCGAGTTATGAGAGATTTCTGCTTGACCCCGCCGAGCGGCTCCTGTCACCTAAAGTATGGCCACTAGCGGCTATCTGTGAAGTTTGGTCCACTAGGCCTCAATACTCCTCTTTCACATAGAGGTCTTTATCTGCGTCAAAGTAGCGACCCCATTTGTATTTCCTGGTGACATTCTGGCAACGGACCTGTCAATCTTTGTATGTGTTCGTAGTCTGAAAGTCGAAGCGGGTGTTTGGGCGGCTTTACGGGGCTGTTAACACGAGCAGGGCTTGCGTGGAGAAGCTGTGAAAACCGACGCTCTCAAGAGCGTGTAAACTGACGAAACTCGAGCCCGGGAGAACGTCGACCCACGGCGGCAGGCCACAGACACTGTTCCCTGGCACCACGGGATGTCCTGATACCTGAGAAGTAGACTAACTACTCTTTGACAGTACAAATTAAAATGGGTGCTGATCTGAAAAGGCTTTCCCGTATTCGTTAAAACATTAACACCTGGATATGAGGAAGCTTCAGTGCAGACGACAACACACAAGAGATCGCCACAATCTGTGAATAAAATACACAAAGATAATTAAAAATAATCGCTTGATTAAATAATCTAATAAGCGACGGGGCAGGTGTCTGAAATCAAAACTCTGGTAATCATTAATTTTAAAAACAGCAGAGTGCAAAACAGAAACAAAATACATTTTACCAGAGTTTGATATTATCAGTATGATTATGTGTACCCAGATATTAATGGGTGATACTTTAAAAAAAAATATCAAACTTCTGGAATACATTCTCCAAAACTGCCCACCAACAGTAGCTTACGATGTCAGGCATGGCGAGATGGTGCCTCATGGACCTGGACAAGATTGTGGACTTCATACTAGCGACAGGACTGCAGATTTAGCATGACTAACAACTGACTGCAGATTTAGCATGACTAACAACTGATTGCAGATTTAGCATGACTAACAACTGATTGCAGATTTAGCATGACTAACAACTGATTGCAGATTTAGCATGACTAACAACTGATTGCAGATTTAGCATGACTAACAACTGATTGCAGATTTAGCATGACTAACAACTGATTGCAGATTTAGCATGACTAACAACTGAGAATTTTTGCAGACTGTTCCCCTACCCTGGCAGCATGGCTAACAACTGATTGCAGATTTTAGCATGGACTTTGACAGATTTAGCATGACTAACAACTGACTGCAGATTTAGCATGACTAACAACTGATTGCAGATTTAGCATGACTAACAACTGATTGCAGATTTAGCATGACAAACAACTGATTGCAGATTTAGCATGACTAACAACTGACTGCAGATTTAACATGACTAACAACTGACTGCAGATTTAGCATGACTAACAACTGATTGCAGATTTAGCATGACTAACAACTGACTGCAGATTTAGCATGACTAACAACTGACTGCAGATTTAGCATGACTAACAACTGACTGCAGATTTAGCATGACTAACAACTGACTGCAGATTTAGCATGACTAACAACTGATTGCAGATTTAGCATGACTAACAACTGACTGCAGATTTAGCATGACTAACAACTGACTGCAGATTTAGCATGACTAACAACTGACTGCAGATTTAGCATGACTAACAACTGACTGCAGATTTAGCATGACTAACAACTGATTGCAGATTTAGCATGACTAACAACTGACTGCAGATTTAGCTTGACTAACAATGACTGCAGATTTAGCATGACTAACAACTGACTGCAGATTTAGCATGACTAACAACTGATTGCAAAAGAAGAACAAACAATCCAACGTACCCAGACAGAAAATGCATCGAGGCATATCTGGAATCACCCATACATGACCACCAACTATGTACAATGCTATAGTATGTAGATTTGGATGTGAATCTCTGCCTGTCAGGCTAATCACACCCTTATTGACTCTTGAACCCATCCGTACATTTCCAGGGATTCACCCTGTGGTGAAACATGTTGAGAACCCAACATTGCACACTAAGCTTGGAGGAGTCACTTGCGCCCATGACGTAACTCTGACTTTTACCTGATGCTTGTATGCAGACGAATCTCACTATGGACTCCATGATAGGCAGGGAGAGCTGAGAGGTGGCTCTGTGTAAGACGTGACGATTCCTTGGGAGAGCTCAGAACCAGAGAACAGTATTTTAGCTCTGCATATTTGGAGAGCCCTCTTGGATGGAGGGGAATGCACAGTATGCCAGATGCTTCTTCCTCATAGCTTGGGACCAGATGTGATGATCCTTTAAATGCAGGCCAAGCTGGAGAAACTGCATCTAGGCTTTTCACGTGCTTTTCTGCCATTCCGAAATTTGTTGAACATAAGCCACTCACGTCTGTTGTTTTTCTGTTGTCTAGTGTTCTACTTCTTTATTTCTTACGAGTGCCTGAAAACATACCTTTATGTTTGTCTAATATTTATTTACTGTTTACAGGCCTCGGGTTTCCCTTCTTTATGTGTTATAAATGTTTATACAATACCAGAAACCTACCCTCTGTTCTATACTACTGTTCTTAAGTCTTCTATCATTTACTAGACACAATCTCAAGGTCTTTATCTTGTGTGGACTGACATATACTGTATAATAGGGGAACAACAGAAGTGATTGCGTCATTAATAGGCTAAGCTGCCCATTGTAAACTTCCGGTGTTGTCTTGCGTTTCGCACTAATGACCGGTCATCAAAGCATCATTTTTTGGTGATGCCTAGCTGGCCGGGAGGATAGTGTGATTCGCTTGCATAGCTAGGCGGTGTTGTCGTACGGAAGGTCCGGGGTTCGAATCCTGGGTAAGCCACTCACGTCTGTTGTTTTTCTGTTGTCTAGTGTTCTACTTCTTTATTTCTTACGAGTGCCTGAAAACATACCTTTATGTTTGTCTAATATTTATTTACGAAATTTGTTGAGCTGAAGTCATGAGATGCGCTTCTGGCCATTGCACTAAATTGCCCGACCCCTGAACTAGAGCGTTTTTCTTGCTCGCTGTAAGGTGCCAGATAGTGGTTCATTACGTATTTTCAAAATATCACTGTTTCGAAACCTTGATACACTCTATGAAAATGATATCCAAGCTCATAACTGGCTGAACGAACGTTGAACATCAGTTCTGCTACTCATTAAATGTTTCTTACAAAACATAGGTTGCACAGATCGATAACATCGGTGGTATGAGGCAAAGAGTTTTATCAGAATCAGATACAGAAACAAATGGAATGTCGAACATCCAGGTCACACACAGAATGATGCTTACTACTAGCTGAACAGAAGAGAACAAGTGGTAATCTTCAGACTCCGCACTGGCCGCAACAGATTGAGATACCATCTATTCAACAAGCTAAAGATAGGAACTACCGATCAGTGTAACTGTGGCACTGATAAAATGACTGCTGAACATCTGCTTCAAAGCTGCCCCTTATATGCTGTACAGAGAAAGCGCATATGGCCGACGCTAGTTCCTTTCGTGGAAAAGCTTTACGGGGATTCAGATAGCCTCAAACTGACTACTGCTTTCTTTGAGAACATTCAAGTGGACGTCTGAGAGTGTACGAAGAAGAAGAAGAAGACCTTACTTCTTGTAAATGTATGGCCAAATTGATCAAATTTCATTCCATTAGATATTTATTGCGTCCCCCCATGTCAATAATTTGTATACAGTGGTTCTCTGAGACCTAAAAATTACTTCGAGGGGTCCTCCAGGATAACAAGGTTGAGAAAGGCTGTTGTAGACTGTCAATCTATACACTATTATTTAGTTTCCTAGTAGACTGTCAATCTATATACTATTATTTAGTTTCCTAGTAGACTGTCAATCTATATACTATTATTTAGTTTCCTAGTAGACTGTCAATCTATACACTATTATTTAGTTTCCTAGTAGACTGTCAATCTATATACTATTATTTAGTTTCCTAGTAGACTGTCAATCTATACACTATTATTTAGTTTCCTAGTAGACTGTCAATCTATACACTATTATTTAGTTTCCTAGTAGACTGTCAATCTATACACTATTATTTAGTTTCCTAGTAGACTGTCAATCTATACACTATTATTTAGTTTCCTAGTAGACTGTCAATCTATACACTATTATTTAGTTTCCTAGTAGACTGTCAATCTATACACTATTATTTAGTTTCCTAGTAGACTGTCAATCTATACACTATTATTTAGTTTCCTAGTAGACTGTCAATCTACTACACTATTATTTAGTTTCCTAGTAGACTGTCAATCTATACACTATTATTTAGTTTCCTAGTAGACTGTCAATCTATACACTATTATTTAGTTTTTCCTAGTAGACTGTCAATCTATACACTATTATTTAGTTTCCTAGTAGACTGTCAATCTATACACTATTATTTAGTTTCCTAGTAGACTGTCAATCTATACACTATTATTTAGTTTCCTAGTAGACTGTCAATCTATACACTATTATTTAGTTTCCCTGTCAATCTATACACTATTATTTAGTTTCCTAGTAGACTGTCAATCTATACACTATTATTTAGTTTCCTAGTAGACTGTCAATCTATACACTATTATTTAGTTTCCTAGTAGACTGTCAATCTATACACTATTATTTAGTTTCCTAGTAGACTGTCAATCTATACACTATTATTTAGTTTCCTAGTAGACTGTCAATCTATACACTATTATTTAGTTTCCTAGTAGACTGTCAATCTATACACTATTATTTAGTTTCCTAGTAGACTGTCAATCTATACACTATTATTTAGTTTCCTAGTAGACTGTCAATCTATACACTATTATTTAGTTTCCTAGTAGACTGTCAATCTATACACTATTATTTAGTTTCCTAGTAGACTGTCAATCTATACACTATTATTTAGTTTCCTAGTAGACTGTCAATCTATACACTATTATTTAGTTTCCTAGTAGACTGTCAATCTATACACTATTATTTAGTTTCCTAGTAGACTGTCAATCTATACACTATTATTTAGTTTCCTAGTAGACTGTCAATCTATACACTATTATTTAGTTTCCTAGTAGACTGTCAATCTATATACTATTATTTAGTTTCCTAGAGGTGTTAATGTAAACATTATTGTTTAACTCTCGCGCTGTGTTAATGTCAATACCAATAATTAGTTTACTAGATGTTTTAAACCTCAATAGCATTATTTATTTTACTAGAAGTATTAATACAAACACCATTACATACTTTACTAGACGTAGTCAATCAAACGCCATTATATACTTTACTAGGCATAGCTAATCAAACACCATTATATACTTTACTCGTAGTCAAACATCATTATATATTTTACTAGATGTAGTCAAACACCATTTTATATTTTACTAGACGTAGTCAATCAAACACCGTCATTAAATTTTTGCCTGACGTTTTTAATCTAAACACCATTCTTTCTTTTATTAGATAAATTAATCGGAATATCGTCATTAAGTTCACTAGCTGTGGCAATCTAATCACTTTAATTTGTTTACTTCGAGTGATCATTTGAAAAAATATTTGTTTCAAGTTTGACAAAATTGTAGTCTTTACTTCCCTTTTCCCAGCTCCTCACCCTGGAGATGAGATCTGTGGGGGGAAGTGGTCTCATTACTAATGCAAACAATATAATAGTCGCCAACTGACTCGTCTGATCGGAGTGAAGCTGACTCGTCTGATCGGAGTGAGGCTTAGACAATGTGAAACAGGCACACAAACGGAGACAACCATCAAACAAACATGGCGGACATCTGTTCGAAGGCGCAGACGAGAGAAAACAGACGATAATGCAATTTATCCTAGCCATGAGCAGCGCCTAGAGCATCTTCTTGCTTTCCTTCCAACTCACTTCCCTTATAATTGGTACCAGAGTGGAAACCTGACCAGGTCCCAGGTCCACAACAAAGGACAGCCGACTGAGGCAGTCTGGGACACAAAGACATAAGTTGTTGTTCTATGAAATGCCTGGCTAATTATCATAACAGCAGACGAACACACTCCACGTGGTGTCGCTTGATAACGGCAGTAAGATTTTCTTTATCTCGTTACCGACCGCCATTTTTCTCGCCTCTATCGTTTTCTGTCGTTGCGGGAGCTGGTAGATTGCCAACTTCTATTTTACCATTTCGTCTTTGTTGGGTTTAATAGACCAGGAAATCAGCGCGGTGAGCATACCGAACTACAACTGCCTCTCAGTTTCAGTTCACAGGAGGAGGAAGAGGAGGCACGTTTAGTCATATGGCATGAGACCATGTTTCAGTCAGCGATTCTAAAATACTCTTGTCATCTTCAAATGTTGTTAGAAATCTTATCACAACGACCACTCTGATTCTCTCTCTGTTCATGGCCTCTTTTGTCAAAGGGCCCACTTCTAAGCCCATTAAAGTGACATCACTAACTAAACAAGATAGACTGTTTCTCTAACAAAGGATAATGTTCTGTTTGAGGCGCACCTTCTTCTATAGTGATTATATAGCAGCTGCCCACGGAGTATTGGAGCCGAGTACGCAAGAACGTATTGATGATGTGCGCCTGCAATTCAAAAAAAAAAAAAGGAAGGAATGTTTCGTGACCTATTTGCCGTGAGAGATTTGATGACAGAGACGACAGGACAGAAAGAACAAGGATTAAAACTGGGGGTGCATAAGTTCAAGATTAATGAAAGATTAACGAACTGGCAGAGAAGTTGGAACAACGAGCCCCAAGAGAAGTCATTAAAAAAAAACGACACGGCAGAGAAGTTGGAAAAAAGGAGCAGGTACAAAAGTTTTGAAAACACAAACAAACAAACAAACAAAACAAAACAAAACAAACAAGCGAGGGGGACAAGTTAGAAAACGGAGGAGGAATAGCAGTAAGGAGAAAACGAGAAGGCAGAAAACTTGGAACAAGAAAGAGGCACAGAAGTTTGGGAAACAAATAAATAAGCAGAGAAGTTAGACAAAGGAGGAGGCACAGAAGTTAAGGGAAAAAAGCGAGGACGCAGAGAAGGTAGAAGAAAGAGGGAGGCAGAGAAGTTAGCAAACATGGAGACGGAGAAGTTAGAAAAAGAGGGAGGCAGAGATGTTAGCAAACACGGAGACGGAGAAGTTAGAAGAAAAAAAAACACCAGCTGGCAAAGAATTAAGAAAAACGAACTGACAAAGTTAGAAAACATGAGGAGGCAGAATAATTACAAGCTGTAGAAGTAAGACTGTGGAAGTGAACAAGTAAAGTACAGAAAAATATACAGGAACACAAGAACAAAGATAGTCATAAAAGAACGAACGAAGAATGAATAAGAGAACACGTGAAAGTCTCATGTGAGAATAAAAATGGCACGAAAATACCAGAAGAAAAAAGTAAGTGCTATTGGCTACAATAATAAGGGCGCTCTCTTCGTTAGTGAGAATAGAGTCAGTGGTAAGCGATGCAGTCACATGATGTGTGAAATCCTGCGATTTCTTAAAATAGCTCAAATAGGTCAGTGTTAAAAAACAAAAAAGACAAAGGAGAAAAGAAAAAAAGAAACTAGCGGATGAACTTTGAAAAAATACGGCCTTGACATTCAAGTCCTCGTTACTTGAGTAAAATTACCTTATTCCTGGTTCGATTTTGATGACACAGACATTTAAGAATTAAATACATCATTCACAGATATTTTCTGATACCATACATCTTCTTCTTTCTTGTTCGCCCTGAAAAGGACGTTGGTTGCGTTGTGTCTGTTTACGCCGTAGCTGTGATATCTGCACCTTTCGGTCGACACATCCGACTTCAGCACGGCATTTTTTGGGACCGGGTTTGCCTTCCCTCTTTGATCCCTACTCGCTCAGCCAGACTGCACTGCTGCAGGCTGTTTCCAGGACCACCACGTGGAGGTGGAGTACGGTCTTGGTCAGCTCTGGTTCGCTGACCCTGATGCAAGCAGTCAAGCTATGGGTCGCTGACTGCATTCACTATTGCTGCATCTTTTGGTCCCTGATACCACACAACATTCACATATATTTTCTGATACCATACACTGAAATATACTTGCTGATCCCATACAATAACGGTTCCCGACCTTTTGTAGAACGGGGCTCCCTTAATACCTATTCTATACATATAACCCCCCCCCCCCCCCAGAATTAAAATGTACAGGATGTTTGACCTCAAGTATATTGTAAATATATTACATATCTGGCCATTTATTACACACCAAACAAAAATAGTCTCTTAAGTGAACCCTCACATGACGTCATGTGTTCTTTCATGCACTCAACAGTATTACTGGGAAGTTGTTACAATAAGGTCACTGACAGTAGAGACCATAACAGATTTCACTATCGTCAATGTGGCTAGTCCAGATCTTTAATTTCTCAAATATTGCCTCAGTTTTATCATGCACAGAAAATGCAGTAGCACTGGAACTTTGATATTCACTTCATTGTGAAGTCTGCGAATGGCACCTCGTGATGTTGTTGTTGTTTCTTTTGTTGCTGTTCGGTTGATTTTATTGTTCATAATTTGTAACAAGTGACCAGTAGATTGCGGGGCCACCTTGTCGCGGACCACAGGCTGAGTCACACAGCATTCACAGATATTTACAGCTGTAAATTTACTTTGACATTCAGATCATCTGTTTGTGTGTGTATGTGTTTTTTTTTCACTTCTTCCTGGGTATAAACAATTATTTTGTTTATACAGTAGGATGACCAGGCGTTCAATTTTTTCTAACTGTCACACCAAACATTCGTAGACAGCCAAAAGCAGAGCAAAAAAATATATATGTTATTTTCCTTATCCAGCCTGGCATAAACACGTGATTAAAGGAAATCATTAACTGGCAAGTACTTCACAACCAAAACTTAATGGAACTGACCAGAGTTCTCTCCCTCAACTGGGCCTCAACAAATCACAATTACCTGTCTGACTGGCAAATAACCCGGCTGGGGATCATCATCATCAAAATCCACAATTCTCGCCGTTTGTACGTCGGTCACTTCTAAGGGATGCAACTATGGTTGAAAGTTAGACATTAATTGTATTGTTTCCCTTATATGTACTCTCCCGAAAATAGTAACACTCAACGAAGAAAAGTCGGTGTAGAACCCAATTTCATTTCGGAAACGGATTTAACTCATCATTTTGTTAAAAATAACCTTAAAATGTAAGTTTTTGATTGTTTCTTCAAGATAAAATTTTTATTTAAAGTATTGCGACGTCGTCAATTTCCAGCGATTTTAGCATTTGCAATGACGATCAATAAGGCGCAAGGACAATCTTTTGATCACGTAGGAGTTTTCCTTCCTGAACCTGTTTTCGGACACGGCCAGCTGTATGTCGCCCTCACTCGAGGAACAAATCATGAAAACTTGACAGTTTTTGTTAAAAACACTTTTTATCAGGGAACATTCTTTGAAACAAATCCACGCACTTTCATAAAAAATGTTGTCATCAAATAACTTTTATATTGAATTTAAAAATATTTTAAAAATATATTATAGTTTTTTGATTTACTTCCGTCATTATTGACGGGTTATTGCTAGTTTGAAGATAAAAGACAATATCGGTGAATGCCGTGCTACCTTTTCCACCAGGGCAGTCACGCAACTTAGTTAAACAAAGTAGTCAAGAAACTGTTTGGATAAATACAAGACTCATAGCTTTATTTGATGTGTGCACGCTTAAATCTGGGTAATATTGTATGTGGACACACACACATACGAATGAATGTTTTCTGTGTACACAAGTTAGAATGAGTAATGTTTTCTGTGTACACATGTTAGAATGAGTAATATTTGCTGTGTACACGTTAGAATGAGTAATGTTTTCTGTGTGCACATGTTAGATTGAGTAATATTTTCTGTTTACACATGTTAGAATGAGTAATATTTGCTGTGTACACATGTTAAAATGAGTAATGTTTTCTGTGTACACATGTTAGAATGAGTAATGTTTTCTGTGTACACATGTTAGATTGAGTAATATTTTCTGTGTACACGTGTTAGAACGAGTGATGTTTTATGTGTACACATGTTATAATGAGTAATATTTCTGTGTATACATCTTAGAATGAGTAATATTGTCTGTACATGTTAGAATAAGTAATGTTTTCTGTTTTATCATTCAAGCCAGTGGGTGGTACCTTGCTCAGGCTACCTGGACAAAACTCAGTTGACAGGTGTGAGGAAAGAAATTTCCAGCGTTAGTCGTGTAAGATCAGACTCAATTATGTGTCTTAAGTTTCTTGTTCAGGGAATGATGGAACATCTTATTTTTGTACCAGACATGAAGACGCCAGAGACCACCCCTTCGATCTCACAGAAACCACACAAAAATACAGCCATACAATATTCCAGTACTCTCTCTGCTACAGCCTCCGATAGCTCCATGTCACCAGTGCGATAGTCAGAGTACCTATAAAATCAGTTTTGTAAGCTTTGGCCATAGCAAATTCTAAAACACTAGTTAATTATCTAGTGCATTCCTAGCTAAACATTGTTAGCAAGAGAAGTACAAATTCTGAAAGCTTCTTCAGAAGAAATAACTATAGAAAGGCCACCTCTGGTAACGCCGACCAGAAAACAAGTTCTGGGCTCAACAAAAGGGTGTGTTATGTAATTTCTATGTATACTTGTTACGGTATATGATATTAACGCCGTCTGCTAAAGGTTATCAGACGTGCAATTGTAAAGGTTAAGGCATTTAATATATTGCGATAGATGTTTCAATTATTGAACGCTCCATACACGATCGATTATGACGTGTATAGCGTTGTTTGGGTCACAGTCGGTAACTAAGAAACGCTACCCTTTGTTACTTGACCGCCAAGCTGAATAGCTGCGTTTTTTTTCTAACCTTCCAATTCAATGGCATGATATAGCCATTTATATATGCATTTTTTTGATGGACCAGGGTCAGTCCTAGAACTCTATATGAGAGGAAAATTTATGGAGGTTAGTATTTAACTAGAATTCTCAGAAGGAGGAGAATAATCGTCAAATTCGTATGAAATAATCAGACTCGCAGTCTCACTGTCGGCAGGTAGCCATGTCTAGCTGCGCATGCATATAGCTGTGATGTTTTGACGACAATACTGCATTGTATC
Organism: Oreohelix idahoensis; assembly: GCA_024509875.1. Classification (NCBI taxonomy): domain Eukaryota; kingdom Metazoa; phylum Mollusca; class Gastropoda; order Stylommatophora; family Oreohelicidae; genus Oreohelix; species Oreohelix idahoensis. The sequence goes on from JAMPIV010012755.1 coordinate 108,184, forward strand.
CTTAAACGGACATTGACACGTAAACCAGCAGTCTACGTTATTGATTAATTTATGCATGACTTATAAGGACTTATGTTCTGTTCCTATTTGAAATGATCATCCTGTGTGTACATGTGATTAAATATTACGGACTCAATCTGAAGGAATTAATTACTTCATTAATGTTGCTGAGTTCAAGTTACATGAACTACTTCTTCATACCATGCGACTGAGTTGTATGAACACCTTCACCCTAATTCGCGTAATACTAAACAAAGCACGATTAACAAGAGATCACTAAAGTAACCATACTCAGTGCATGATCTTCAACCGGGTAATATGTCCGCAGTTAAGCACTGTTTCTTTCGCCTTCTGAAAAATAAGATTGCATTGTTGGCAACTATTTGCCACATTATAATTAGTAGCAAAACATGCAGCAGAAGACTGTGTTGTATTATTGTCAAGTGGGACCTGAGCTATAGGGGTAGTATTATTTGTAACTGCCGCCCCTGTATTATGGTTGTAATGAGATGATCCCCGAGAATGAGATCGATTCCGAGTATAATTGTTAGAATTATCTCGTCGTCCTCTATAGTAACTATTATCTCGATGTCTCGAGCCATGATTATTACCATTCCAGTTACTATTATTATTGGGAGTATGTGATCGATTATAATTAGTGTTATGTTGACCATTGTGGTAGTTTGTTTGAGGTGAATAATTTCTATCTCGTGATCTACCTCTGTTGAACTCATTTTTATTGTTGAAATCATTATTATGTACCTTCTGAAAGTTAACATTGTGATTTCTTTGGAACCTGCTTCTGTCTACACTGTGATGTCTTTGTTTGTTATTATGATTGTGTAGTGAAATTGACAGAGATACAACGGTAAAATACCTCCAAAGATAACATGTAAGGATAAAAACATAATGCGTAGGCTGCTGATAGTACATGATCGCCCAGACCGCGGGTCATCACCCTCCATAAAAATTGACTTGCTAGACAGGAGGGGAACGGCGGATAAAAAGGAAAAAATATGACTGGAAAGATTGCGTGAGACTAGAAAGGCTAAGGAGACGCAATTGGGGGGGGGAAACGGAGAAAAGTCACGTTTCCCAAGTTGACATAAAGTAAGGAACTCGACAGAAGGGACCTTGGATATGTTACGCCACAGTCATTTATTGGTCGCTTTTGCGATACCAAGCCTTTGATTTGAATTCAGCGGCAGAACGCAGATGTTTGAAATATTACAAAAATTAAAAAGTAACTTTTTCGTAATATTAATGTTAGGAATAAAAAAATTAGCTGGCCGGATGGCCCATTCTGAGCAGTGAACTAATATGTTCTTAATTTTACAGACGGATAGATAATATTGAAGATAATGACAAAAGACAGTGTTGTTCACATCAGCGACAGACTGTATGGAATAAAAAGTGTCGCTATTTGCACAAAAAAACACGACCTTGAGACGCAGGTGTTCAAATCTACTTAGTAGGGAAGCGAAGGGACATTGGTGGGAGCTGTGTCTAAATATAACTTTTAGCGACAAAATTTTGGAGGGGAGAGAAAGGTTGGTTCAAAAATCAAGTACGTTTTTTGAAAAAAAAAAACAAGTAGAGACGGACAGACTAACAGATAAACATCCATACTTGACTGAAGCATGACTGAAATGACTTTAGGGTAGGAAATTTGAATTTAAAATAAACTTAGGCAGTGATTGGCCACAGACAATCATATCATTAGCGCTCAGACGCGAAAGTGGGGCCATTCTTCAATAGTTGTTCAGTGATAGACACAGTATTTTAAAGTGTGGTGATTTCCAAATGAAAGAAAGTGAAATAAGTTCAGGGACGCCATACTATAGCCAGCAGCTCAGCTGAGTTTTGCTAGCATTTCTGTGTTCTTTATTCATAATCTGGTAAGATTGAAATTATTTCTTTGTATATTTTGAATATTGTTTAATGTTCGAGTGATTTGATACTGCCATATCATAATCTAGCCTTACAAACAAGTAGGGATTTGCTCTAGACCCCCCGCCCAAGTCAGGGTCTAGGGACCAACAATATACATAAACTCCAGCAAGGGTTAGGAAAGACAGATCAAGTGTTGAGAATAATGAAACATATTACCTATCCACTTTTAGGGAAGGAAACTAATAAATATTTTTCAGAATCTATAGTCTGGGAGGACCTATCTGATGTAAAACCACCATGGTAAATGTGCTGTTTGGTCAGAGAGATCTGACCTGTCTGTATGATGTGGTTGTTGTGTCCGTGTTGTGTCCAGACGTGGGTAGAGAATAGAATTTTGACACATAGCCAATACTTTGATTGCAGAGCTGTGAGTTTCAGTTGTCAACAAGGCGGTGTCCATTCAGTTGGTGATTTTACTCGAGTGTATCTGTGCAGTACGTTGTGACAGAGACCACTATTATTGCCCGCCAGCACGGAGAGGTGGGACCACCAGATTTCAGCACCAGAGCTACATATGCAAGTTGAGTGAGCCTCTGGTCTGCTGGAAGTTCACCAACGCCTTTTAGTTACTAATACCCCCATAAAATTCCTGTAATTTACTGGACACTGTGTAGTCAATATAGACAGGTGTGATGAGGCCACCCCAACAGCACAAGCATTAACTATCCTCCCAAGTAGATGACTACTAGAACATTTTAATAAAACTAACTAGTCTAGTACTTATATATGTACACTCTTGCATTTATTATGTAACATTCCATGCATTTCTTTCATAATTTTTAAATCCTTTTTTTTTTTAAAAAAAAGTTCTGGTCAACATAAAACTTGATCCAGAACAAATAAATGTAATATAATTCTATCAAAAATTTTACACTCTTGAGTTAGTTCAGTGTATTATAATATTTGTTAAATATTATTAGTCTGCTTAAATATCTGTGGGTGTATCTATAACTATCACACCACATTACATATCATTACCCTAGACATTTTACATAGCTACATTCATTAAGAAAAAAAAATTGAGTGTGAGGTCGTAGTGGTAGCAAGAAAGGCCTTCTGACAATTCACAACTACATTTTATCTCAGGAGCCTTCACAGCTGGCCTCATACATTACATTTAGTAATATCACCATCATACAATACCATCAAACCCACTACATACATTGGGCTCTTGTCCAGGGATAATTAGCCCAACAGTAATATTAGGATCTCCTGGTTGGAGAAATAAAATTAGGGGAAAAAATTGTGAAATTCCCTTTAAAATTAAAAGTGTCCCTGCAGATAAAAGTTGGTGAATCTTCACAGCCAGTGATAATTAATTAGTTAACTGGTTAGTTAGAATTAGTTAGACTATAGTCATAAGAAGTACTTAGTGTATTTACTGGTTAGAGATTTAGCTTGTATATTATTATATTGTCTGAAAAGTATGGCGGAGCTAGCAAAATTCCGATCAGCTGCTGTGCTGACCGCAAAGGAGATGGGAATGGATGGTCAGATTTTAATTCAATATGTAACGGCTGAATGTGATAAATATATTGAAAGGGAAGATAGAAAGGTAGCTGAAGAGAAGAGGTTACAAATTGAGGCTGATAGAGAAATTAAGAGGCTGCAGATTGAGGCAGAAGAAAAACGACAGCAAAGGGAGGCAGAAGAAAAAAGGTTGACTGCCGAAAGGGAGGCAGAAGAAAAAAGGTTGACTGCCGAAAGGGAGGCAGAAGATAGAAGGTTGCAAAGGGAGCACGAATTACGACTAAGGGAGCTGGAATTACAAGGCCCGGCTCCTGAAAATGGTGCCAGCCCTTTTGCCTCAGATGCTACGCCCAGTCTGGGAGCCTCAAACTCAGCTATGGGGTTTCATTTAGACCATTTTGTTGAAAAAGACGATGGCATAGAGGGGTACCTAGGACGTTTTGAGTTATTAGCTACTACATATGGGTTAGAGAGAGATAGGTGGAGTTTAAAGCTATCACAGGGATTGAGAGGTACTTCTTATGAAGTATTTGCCAAAATGAACAGGGAAGACCAAGACAATTATGACATGTTAAAGCAGGCTTTGTTATTAAGGTACGAGAAGAATGGTGAATTTTATCGTAAGAAATTTAGAAATGCCAAACTGTTGTCTTGGGAGACATACCACCAATTCTCTGCTAGACTAGAAACCTATTTGGAGAAATGGACGGCTCTGGGGAAGACCCAAGATCTTAAAGAAATGATCATGATTGAGCAATTGAGAGAGTCCATGGCTCCAGACATGAGAAAATTTCTCATGGAACAAGGGGCAGAGAAGTTGGGGGAAATTTTAAATGTTGCTGAGAGGTATCAGGCAGCTCAGGCAGAGGTAAGTGGTGCTAAAAAGAAGCACATAGACAATTTTAAAGCTCCACAGCAATTTAATAAATTGATAATAGAGAGCAGGGAAATAAAGGTAGGACAAACTTTGAGCGGCCAAGAAATGACTATCGCGACAGAAACTCACAGTTCAATGACCAAAAGTTCAATGAAAGAAAACCGTTGAACCAAGGAAAAAGATGGTGTAAATGGTGCAAGAAGGATAACCATAACACCGAATTTTGTAGAAGGAAACCTTCAAACATTGCTGCAATGAAGTCGGGGACGCAAAGATTAAAGATTAATCCTAATGGACAACAGGAACCTTATCACCCCCCAGTTTGTGAGGATGTTATTTGTAATGGGGTCACCATAAGGTGCCTTTATGATACAGGTTTGGATTATGATTCAGTTGTGAAGTCTAGCCTAGTGGACCCAAGTCAGTATACCACAGAAACAGTGGAAATACAAGGGGCGACTAAGGACATACCACTCATGACACTTCCCATCGCAAGGATAACGGTGAAAACTCGCTATGTGGAGGGAGAAATCAGAGCAGCAGTGATAGATGAACCAATCTACCCTCTGATATTGGGGTGTAGATACGTCTTCTTGAGGAATCCCGAGAAACCTGTGATCATGGCGACAGTGCAGACCAGGTCACAGAAGAAGGAGGAAGAAGGTGAACCTATAAATGCTCATCCAGAGGAGATGAGGAAGGCGCAGGCTGAGGATAGGACACTCAAGCCCTGTTTTTAAAAAATTGCCCAAATGCCACACACCTCCGAGCAAGGGGGAATATTTCATGAAGAACAAACTCTTATACAGGAAGGCCGGAACTGGAACAAATGGTCACAACCAGCTGGTTCTTCCCACTTCATATAGAGATAAAGTGATGGAACTCGGGCATGCGATTCCCTTCAGTGGTCACATGGGGATCAGCGCCACAGGACAGCGTATAGCTTGTCATTACTTCTGGCCAGGGATAACGGAGGATATAAAAAGATATGTCAAATCCTGCCCAGAATGTCAAAGGGTAGCTCCAAAGCACTGGACTGCTCCTGCAACTCTAGGGGAAATGCCCATAGTGGGAACACCTTTTGAGAGGGTTGCAGTGGATATTGTAGGACCTCTCACTCGGACCAAGAGGAGGAACAGTTACATCCTTACTCTGGTGGACACTTGTTCTATGTGGGGCGAGGCGGTAGCCCTGCCATCAATTGATTCAAAACATGTAGCAGAGGCACTACTTACAATATTTACCCGATTAGGATTCCCGCATCAAATCTTGACGGATAATGGTTCTCAGTTCAAGGGGAAACTAACGGAAGAAGTTTTTTAAGCTATTTCAAGCCAGACACTTTCATTGTAGTCCGTACCATCCACAAGGGAACGGCCAGGTAGAGAGGTTCAACGGGACTCTCATTTCTATCCTGAGAAAGCTGGCACACGAAAAACCGGATCTGTGGGATCAATTCCTGCCCGCCGCATTGTTTGCGTACCGGGAGGTACCACATAGTTCAACCGGGATGGCTCCCGCAACTCTGCTATTTGGGAGGCCAATAAAAGGTCCATTAGAAGCTCTATTAAGGACCTGGACAGATGAGAAGGCGGAAGAGACTGTTACCTCATCGTATCAATACGTGAACGAACTGACCACTCGTTTGAAAGCTGGATGGAAACTGGCAAATGATAATTTGAAGCAAGCCAGGAAGAAACATGCAGCATATTTTAATAGGAAGGCAAAGGACAGGGAACTGGCAGTCGGAGAGAAGGTGCTGCTTCTACTACCCGGAAGCCAGAATAAATTACAAATTGGTTGGCAAGGTCCATATACGGTTCTAGAGAAGGTGTCTAGAACAAACTATAAAATTGACAAAAAGGGGAAGGAGAAAGTTTATCATGTAAACCTGTTAAAGAAGTATCTGGACAGACCACTCCAGGAAAGCACCCCCTTATTGACCTTGGCTATTGCAACCCAGATGCAAAAAGAACCACTCACCTCACATGAATACCCATTACATCCTTGTGAAACAGCAGCACAGGTAAAAGTCAGTAAGCACCTGACTAAAAACCAGAGGGAGAGAGGTCAACAAGTTCTGGAGGAACATACAGATGTATTAACAGATAAACCAGGCCATACAAATTTGCTACAGTATGACATGAAACTGGTAGACTCAAACCCAATCTGTATGAGAGCCTATTCTATTCCGTTCGCGAAGGAGAAGGCATTGAAGGAAGAAATAGAGTATTTGTTGAAGGAGGGGATTATTTCGCACAGTGAATCATCCAGTGTCGTGTTTGTTGAGAAAACCGGTTCTGGGGAACCTACTGTGCATAGATTACAGGAAACTGAATGCTGTCACAGAAGGACAAGTGGATCCATTACCAGACACAAAACAGTTATTTGCCAGACTGAACAAGGCAAAATACTTTTCAAAGGTGGATCTTAGTAAAGGCTATTACCAGATCCCAGTGAAGCCTTAATGTGAGATTATTTGGTGCTTTTAGTGAGAATCGGATCATTTTAGTTTTTCACTTCGGGTGGAACATTATGAATGGTCATAATTTTGGTTGAGTTTTTACCGTGACTGGGGAAAAAATGCTCCGAGTGTGTTTTCAAGGATGATGCGGAAATTGAATGCTGATCCCCTGGAATAGGACCCAGTGGGTCATCACAGGACACAAACATGGATGATATTCTCGTCGCCACAGAGACATTTGAAAACACATTGAAGGCTCTGGAGATGTTGATTTGATAGACTTTTCGGATCGAAGTATAACTGCTAGGCCAACAAAAATGTTGTTTGGATGCAAAAGAGTCGGAATTTCTTGGGACACACTGTATATCATTTTTTAATATGCTTACCTGATCCTAAGAACTTGAAAAACTGCAGAGAGCACCTGTGCCGCAAACAAAAAAAGGACGTGCGATCATTTGTGATGTCGTTATGCGGATTTTATCAGAAATACATCAAGAATTTCAACGAAGATTTGTCTCGTCTGACTGGATTACTGACTCGCAAAGGGACATTTCCAGAAGAAAACATATGTTGAGACTGCACAATTTGAAACTAGTGTTCCAAGAGTTTAACTCCGCCCATGCGGTCCCCAAGTGGATGAAAAAGGAGGAGGGCGGCCTGCATGGAGGCCGTAAGGAGGCAGCCCCTGGAGGTTCCACCATATCCTCATCAAATGCCACAACTGGGCCACATCACCTGTGTTTTTTAAACCTATGATGTACGAGAAATACAAGTGAGAAAACCGGACTGATTCTAAAGGCGACGAACTGGAACGGACTACGGACTACGACTTATGGAACTTGGAACACAAGAAGTATAAATGGGAAGGAAGAGGAGCTGGTGGAAGAGATGAGGAAAGCAAAACTAGAAATCCTGGCTATAACGGAAACAAAGAAAAAAGGACAATGAGTCATGGATCTCAATGGCAACACGCTGCTCTACAGTGGTGTACCCATATCTGAAACGAGCTATAAAGGGGCGTCGGGTTGCATTGTGGCTTTCAAAATCAAAAAGATAGATATCAAGGGATGGAACTTTGTCTCGGAGCGCATTATGGTTGTAAAACTAAAAGAAGGAGAAACCATAGACAACCTGGTCATAGTGTATGGGCCAAATGAGGATGAGAGAGCAGAGGTCAAGGAGGAATTCTTCGAGCTGCTTCAAAGGACAGTGGATGACTGCCTAGATGAAGTTATCATGCTCGGAGATTTTAATGCCAGAGTTGGAAATGACCATGCTAGAAGGGGTGGCGTTATCGGAAGATATGGAGAAGATACTCTCAATGACAATGGAAAGCGACTCCTTAGATTCTGCAGTGAGCAGAATCTGATCATTACAAACACAAAGTTCCCCCATAAGCGCATACATGCATACACTAGATATGAACCAACCAAGAATGAGAAGTCAGTGATCGACTATGCCATTGTTCGGAGAAGATCATTCAGATATGTCCGAGATGCAAGAGTCTGGAGGGGGCCAGAGATTGGAAGTGATCACTACCTGCTAACAATCAAACGAACAACTGAAAGAGTTGCTCAGCCTAGGAACTGCCCAACATCACGCAAGAAACCAAGTAAACGGGCAGGAGAAATGAGCATTAGGACCTACAAGCTGAGAGAGCCAGAAATTAAGACCAGATATCAGGGGCTTATTGCTACAGCAGTGAGCAACACAGAAGAATGACCTGATGACTTGGAAACCCTCTGGAATAAATTCAAGGATATCATAAAGACAGCTGCTGCAGAAGCATGCGGTGAAGTCCGACTTGGGAACCAGAGAAAGAGGACACCTTGGTGGACAGAGGAAGTCAAAGAGAAAATAAGAGAGAATAAAATGGCATGGAAACAATACTTAGGAGCTAAAAACACAACAGGACAAATGGAAAAATATAGAGAATATGTGATACTCAGAACAGAAGCAAAGAACAAAGTGCTAGCAGCAAAACAGAAGTCCTGGGAAGAATTTGGAGAAAAGCTAGAAAAAGATGCACAAGAAAACCAGAAATTGTTCTATAAGACCCTAAAGAACACGAGGAAGGAAAAACAATGCCCTCTCAAATTATAAAGGACAAGCAAGGCAAATTGCTTACTGCCCCGAAGGAAGTAATGGAAAGATGGAAAGAATATTTCTCAGAAACTCCTGGATGGTGAGCATGGTGAAGCAACACGTGGGTTTGGGAAATGATAACCACTAGCACAGAAGAGAAAACCAATGATGGTGAAGATGACATAAAGATGGAAGAACTGAGGGCAGCACTAGAGAAAATCAAGATGGGCAAAGCAGCAGGGCATGATGGTATAACACCAGAAATGGTTAAGTACATGGGAGCATCAGGCGACCTATTACTCTTAAAGGTCCTACAGGCAGCATGGTGCAACAAGACCACACCAAAGGATTGGGAGATTGCCATCATAACACCAATTTTCAAAAAGGGTGACAATCGACAATGTGGAAACCATAGAGGCATATCCCTTCTCAGTGTCCCTGGTAAAACCTACTCTAGAATCCTAGAGCAGAGACTCCGACGCCTAGCTGAGCCACAATTGGATGAGGTCCAGTGCGGATTCCGAGCAAACCGAAGTACTCAAGACCTAATCTTCACACTCAGACAGCTGAGTGAAAAGGCCCTTGAGTATAAGAGTGAGATCCATCTTTGTTTCATAGATCTGGAAAAGGCGTTTGACAGAGTCCCCTGGAGCAAACTTTGGGACTGTTTGGCAAGGAAGAATATTCCAGCACCTCTGATTCATGCTATACAGAGCTTCTACAAGTCTTGCAGAAATTATGTGAGGACAGCAAACCATAAGTCAGAATGAGTTCAGGACCACCACTGGTGTAAGACAAGGTGATATCCTGTCACCTTATCTTTTCATACTCCTCATGGACGATGTCATCAAGGCATGTAAGGAGAGAACAAGAAAGTATTCAGTGGGGTACTGGAAGATGAGACAGGTCTATATTTCGGAGCTGGCATTTGCTGATGATGTTGCCCTGATTGCTAAATCAGAGGCACATCTCCAATCCAACCTGCAAGTCTGGAAGGAAGAGCTGGAGCAGAGAGGGATGGTCATAAGCAGCTCTAAAACAAAATCCATGGTGATATCACGAGAAGAAAGAAAACATCAGATTAAGTTGGGAGAACAGGTCCTGGAGCAGGTCGACCACTTTAAATATCTCGGAGCTATTATAGACCGAAAGGGAGGCATCAAAGAGAGTTGGCCACTCGAAAAGCAGCGGCTGGGAGACTTTTTCAGGCCATAAATCGTGGATTCCTCAGCAAGAAAGAGGTTGGTAAGAAAACGAAGATGGCTGTATACCGCTCCACCTATGTCCCAGTTTTGACATATGGATGCGAGTCGTGGGCAATGACTACAACCCACAAAAGCCAGATCCAAACCTCAGAAATGAGGTATCTGAGGAAAGTGGTTGAAGTAACAAGAAGAGACATGGTCCGCAACCAGACGATACGTCAAGGCCTGAAATCCCATCCGCTGCAGACCCAAATAGAACAGTCCCAACTAAGATGGTTTGGCCATACTGTACCTTGCACTAAGTGGGAGAAGATCGGCTACCCCACGACAAGCATTCAAACAAGAGCCAGGGATCCAGACCTCCAGGTCTTACCCAGAAGTTCGCTGGGAGGACAACATTAGACAATCTTTGAAGGACCGAGGACTAGAATGGAACCAGGCCAGGAAGAAGACAGCTGATAGAATGGTCTGGCGCTCTCTCTTCCAAACCTCTACACTTCACGGTAGAAGGGGAACGACTAAGTAAGTAAGTAAGTTCCAAGAGTTAAAGGAAAAACTCACTAGCAAGCCTATTCTCAAACTGCCTGATTTGACACAGGACTTTGTCTTAAGAACCGATGCAAGTAATGTAGGACTAGGAGGGGCTTTGTTGCAAAGATCATCTTCACCTGATGGGGAACTGAAACCAGTCGCTTATGCAAGCCGTAAATTGAATAAGGCGGAACAAGGATACTCCACAAGCGAAAAAGAATGTTTAGCGTTAATCTGGGCAATAAAGAAGTTTCAAATCTATCTGTATGGTAGGACTTTTGTGGTGGAGACGGACCATCAGCCTCTCGTATTCTTATCTCAGGCTAAGCATGAAAACGCAAGATTGCTGAGGTGGTCTTTATTGCTTCAACCTTATCAGTTCAGTATCCAATATATCCCAGGCAAATTGAATGTCGGTGCAGATTTCCTCAGTCGGCACCCCTGTGATCAAAATTAGAGTAGTGGCAGACGTGAGGGAGTAATTTTACCTATGTGTATCGCTGGTTTTGGAACTTGCCATAGGCATGTTTTCAAGTGGGGAGATGTGTAGTGAAATTGACAGAGATACAACGGTAAAATACCTCCAAAGATAACATGTAAGGATAAAAACATAATGCGTAGGCTGCTGATAGTACATGATCGCCCAGACCGCGGGTCATCACCCTCCATAAAAATTGACTTGCTAGACAGGAGGGGAACGGCGGATAAAAAGAAAAAAATATGACTGGAAAGATTGCGTGAGACTAGAAAGGCTAAGGAGAGCAATTGGGGGGGAAACGGAGAAAAGTCACGTTTCCCAAGTTGACATAAAGTAAGGAACTCGACAGAAGGGACCTTGGATATGTTACGCCACAGTCATTTATTGGTCGCTTTTGCGATACCAAGCCTTTGATTTGAATTCAGCGGCAGAACGCAGATGTTTGGAATATTACAAAAATTAAAAAGTAACTTTTTCGTAATATTAATGTTAGGAATATAAAAATTAGCTGACCGGATGGCCCATTCTGAGCAGTGAACTAATATGTTCTTAATTTTACAGACGGATAGATAATATTGAAGATAATGACAAAAGACAGTGTTGTTCACATCAGCGACAGACTGTATGGAATAAAAAGTGTCGCTATTTGCACAAAAAAACACGACCTTGAGACGCAGGTGTTCAAATCTACTTAGTAGGGAAGCGAAGGGACATTGGTGGGAGCTGTGTCTAAATATAACTTTTAACGACAAAATTTTGGAGGGGAGAGAAAGGTTGGTTCAAAAATCAAGTACGTTTTTGAAAAAAACAAGTAGAGACGGACAGACTAACAGATAAACATCCATACTTGACTGAAGCATGACTGAAATGACTTTAGGGGTAGGAAATTTGAATTTGAAATAAACCTAGGCAGTGATTGGCCACAGACAATCATTTTATCGGCGCTCAGACGCGCAAGTGGGGCCATTCCTCAATAGTTGTTCGATGATAGACACAGTATTTTAAAGTGTGGTGATTTCCAAATGAAAGAAAGTGAAATAAGTTCAGGGACGCCATACTATAGCCAGCAGCTCAGCTGAGTTTTGCTAGCATTTCTGTGTTCTTTATTCATAATCTGGTAAGATTGAAATTATTTCTTTGTATATTTTGAATATTGTTTAATGTTCGAGTGATTTGATACTGCCATATCATAATCTAGCCTTACAAACAAGTAGGGATTTGCTCTAGACCCCCCGCCCAAGTCAGGGTCTAGGGACCAACAATATACATAAACTCCAGCAAGGGTTAGGAAAGACAGATCAAGTGTTGAGAAATATGAAACATATTACCTATCCACTTTTAGGGAAGGAAACTAATAAATATTTTTTCAGAATCTATAGTCTGGGAGGACCTATCTGATGTAAAACCACCATGGTAAATGTGCTGTTTGGTCAGAGAGATCTGACCTGTCTGTATGATGTGGTTGTTGTGTCCGTGTTGTGTCCAGACTTGGGTAGAGAATAGAATTCTGACACATAGCCAATACTTTGATTGCAGAGCTGTGAGTTTCAGTTGTCAACAAGGCGGTGTCCATTCAGTTGGTGATTTTACTCGAGTGTATCTGTGCAGTACGTTGTGACAGAGACCACTATTATTGCCCGCCAGCATGGAGAGGTGGGACCACCAGATTTCAGCACCAGAGCTACATATGCAAGTTGAGTGAGCCTCTGGTCTGCTGGAAGTTCACCAACGCCTTTTAGTTACTAAGGGTAAAGGTAAAGGAACCCGTTACACGCCCATTGAGGCATATTGGGAATATGGTGTTAGGCCCATATTATCTTGACCGTCGGCACACGAGGGGTGATGTGGTCGGCATCACGCCGGCCTTTTAGTTACTAATACCCCATAAAATTCCTGTAATTTACTGGACACTGTGTAGTCAATATAGACAGGTGTGATGAGGCCACCCCAACAGCACAAGCATTAACTATCCTCCCAAGTAGATGACTACTAGAACATTTTAATAAAACTAACTAGTCTAGTACTTATATATGTACACTCTTGCATTTATTATGTAACATTCCATGCATTTCTTTCATAATTTTTAAATCCTTTTTTTAAAAAAAAGTTCTGGTCAACATAAAACTTGATCCAGAACAAATAAATGTAATATAATTCTATCAAAAATTTTACACTCTTGAGTTAGTTCAGTGTATTATAATATTTGTTAAATATTATTAGTCTGCTTAAATATCTGTGGGTGTATCCATAACTATCACACCACATTACATATCATTACCCTAGACATTTTACATAGCTACATTTATTAAGAAAAAAAAATTGAGTGTGAGGTCGTAGTGGTAGCAAGAAAGGCCTTCTGACAATTCACAACTACATTTTATCTCAGGAGCCTTCACAGCTGGCCTCATACATTACATTTAGTAATATCACCATCATACAATACCATCAAACCCACTACAGATTGTAGGCCATATTAGACGCCACAGGTAGAGGTTCTCTTAATGAGGAGTTAGAAATGGTTGCATTCGGATGTGCCGTACAGTAGTTTAAAGAAATTTTTTCTAACTCGTCCATAGTACCTGGTTTACGCTCCTGCAGATATGCAAAAATGGCTGGCTAACCGAAGATAATACCTTATCCCGTAGTAGTAAATCAACTAATTTGTCGTATGATTTGTTGACTTCTGCCAGTTCAACCCATCTATTAAATGTATTGCGTATGTTCGCAATGAATCCTGCAAAATCTTTTGGAGATTCAGGTAAAATTCCCTTAAATTTCAACCTACAGTATTCCTCGTCCAGGTGAAACCTTCGTAAAAGCAAGGACTTAATAGCACCGTAGTTATTTGCTATTGATGGGTCAGCATTTTGAGAAGCCGTCAATGGTTCTCCAACCAAGAATTCATTTAACTTGAGTACCCATGACTCTTCAGGCAAATGATTTGTTTTGCAAGTCTGTTCAAAACGTGACAGGAACGATGAAAGGTCGTCCACGTTTAAGTTGAGAGTGGGTAATTTAAAGTTGCAGAAATGTTTAGTTTGGCTGGATGATGATCCATTTTGTGCGTTATTATTCTGGTTTGCATCAGCACTTTGTGCTTGTAATTTTGCTGTCTCCAATTTGATACGCGCCAATTCCATTTCTTGTTGTAAAATAATTTCCTCTCTTTTCAATTTATTCTCTTCTTCCTGTCTGGCGATTGCTCTTTGCTCTTCTCTTTCACGTTGAGCAATCTCTCTCAATCTATTTTCCTTGTCAATTTGCTTCATCTCACGTTCTGCTTCCTCTTTCTTTAATGCAGCCTTTTGTTCCTCTTCCTCTTTCTTTAATGCAGCTTTTTTCTCTGCTTCTTTTCTTTCATGTTTTTCCAGTTCTGCCTCAGCAAACTGACGAAGTTCTTGAGATTTATAACCATATTCCCTACCAAATTTAACGAAATGGTCTATAGTAAGCATTTTGACTTTTATCTGTAAGTAATTATTGATAATTACTGATTAAAATAGTCAATAGTAGCTTCAGAGTAATTATTATACTTACTCAACTTAGAAATATTCAATATAAATAATCACAATAGTACTGAACTCTTATGTCTAAGTTCAACTAATAGACAATATTTTGTAACAATATTGTATCTAAATACGAACTATATCATAAATAGTTATGATATCTGTTAACTATAATGTAATTACATCACACAATTAATCTCAATATCCAATAATGTTGGGTATGATTCCTAGTAATTATATTGTTCAATGTACTAAGTCACTCTCTTAGTACCAGAAAAGTATATTAAATAATATACAATGGGTCTATTACCTCAAAGGTAGACTATAAGATTATTTTATTTGGTCAATATATATATTATATTATTATGCCCTAGGCATCTCTTATAAATTGTAGTGCAACTTTCTTGGACTATCACTGCATAATTATGCAATGTCCCATATTAACCTTAAATATCAGAAAAAAAATTAATTAAATTAAATTACAAGTGTATTATTGCATATAATATCATATTATTAATGTAGTATTTAATATATATCATGAGGACAAACAAAAACAATGATGCAACTAAAGGGTACAAACAATGTTAAGACGCAAACAAGACATTTTCACAATTAAAAATGAATTTATGAACTAAATAACACAAGCGGAAGTGTCACAAGCCAAATGAAGGGTCAAGGTCTGACCCGAGGTCAACTTAATATTCAAAGTACACAAAAAAAATGACTGCAAAAAATGATGACATCACAGGACTCATAACGGACGACCATTTAACAATCATCAAATAAATGATAGTAAGAGGAGACTGGACGAAATAGTTAACGAACATGATACAAAACTGAATAAAATTGTTAACTGAGTACGAATAAAATACACCAGTTATCTACGGAACGGTACAGCTAACACAAATCGTCAAACGACAGCAGATTTGGACAGACAGTCCAATGGCAAACCTCAATGGGGCTTCCAAAAGTGCAATCGTTTAACTGCCCTAAGAAACGACCGAAATCAATTCAGGCATCGTGAGAGCCACAGAATCTAATTTCGGTTCATCCTCCCTACCTCCCACGAATTAACAACACATTAAGACAACAAAAAGTACATTAAACATAGGTAAAAACATGCCGATGTAGGCAGAGGGCATGGACTCAGTTAGCACTGTTTGCGATAACAACAGTTAAACACCTAGACTTATCTTTTCCGTTGCTTATATCAGTGCTAGAGGTCGTCAACAGCTAGGCTAAAGCCCCTGACTGTCTGCTCCTGTAGTCCATATCATGTGTTTGCTTCAAATGGCTCATGTTTCCCCTGGTTAGACTTAGAA
The DNA here is from genome assembly GCA_024509875.1 of Oreohelix idahoensis. Classification (NCBI taxonomy): domain Eukaryota; kingdom Metazoa; phylum Mollusca; class Gastropoda; order Stylommatophora; family Oreohelicidae; genus Oreohelix; species Oreohelix idahoensis. The sequence continues at coordinate 124,075 of JAMPIV010012755.1, forward strand.
ACGGCTTGGTTTCTCCGACAGATCACCTACACGACTTTCGGTGACGTCACGTTGTTAGGCATTATAATGAGTACTGCGTCATCTTCGACTGGATCATGTGATCGAAACTTGATCATAAATATTATGGTTAACATGTGCGTAAGGAACCGAAGTTTGTTTCTTTTTTTCTGTCGTTCCCCGCATTCGGCCGCCACTTTTGTTGCTGAGTTATTTGCCGGTTGAAGATCATGCACTGAGTATGGTTACTTTAGTGATCTCTTGTTAATCGTGCTTTGTTTAGTATTACGCGAATTAGGGTGAAGGTGTTCATACAACTCAGTAGCATGGTATGAAGAAGTAGTTCATGTAACTTGAACTCAGCAACATTAATGAAGTAATTAATTCCTTCAGATTGAGTCCGTAATATTTAATCACATGTACACACAGGATGATCATTTCAAATAGGAACAGAACATAAGTCCTTATAAGTCATGCATAAATTAATCAATAACGTAGACTGCTGGTTTACGTGTCAATGTCCGTTTAAGGATACAATGCAGTATTGTCGTCAGAACATCACAGCTATATGCACGCGCAGCTAGACATGGCTACCTGCCGACAGTGAGACTGCGAGTCTGATTATTTCATACGAATTTGACGATTATTCTCCTCCTTCTGAGAATTCTAGTTAAATACTAACCTCCATAAATTTTCCTCTCATATAGAGTTCTAGGACTGACCCTGGTCCATCAAAAAAATGCATATATAAATGGCTATATCATGCCATTGAATTGGAAGGTTAGAAAAAAACGCAGCTATTCAGCTTGGCGGTCAAGTAACAAAGGGTAGCGTTTCTTAGTTACCGACTGTGACCCAAACAACGCTATACACGTCATAATCGATCGTGTATGGAGCGTTCAATAATTGAAACATCTATCGCAATATATTAAATGCCTTAACCTTTACAATTGCACGTCTGATAACCTTTAGCAGACGGCGTTAATATCATATACCGTAACAATACTACTGGACAAAAGTTAAGGGCCGCCATTCAGTTTAGACAAGGTTTATATAATGCTTCCTGAGCAGGGTCGATTTTCCAAATGTCCGGTAGCTTGAAATCTCTCAAGAAGTCTCTGAATGGTAAAGTGGGACACTACTAAACGTCTTGCAACATGACGAACAGATTGACCATCCTGAATCCATGCCATGGCTCGACCACGGTCTACAGTGCTGAGACTTCTCCTTGGTGGCATGGCTAATGCAGTGATCATTTCGACCACTTGTCATACTGATTTATTGCATACCAACGGTGAACACTCTTTACCGATGATCATTTTCCACGTGCATTCAAATTCAACTCACTTTTTCACCTTTTGAACTAGTGGGGCGTGTTGCAAAAACCACGAGTATTTACAGCAACAATGGCAATTTTCACGTGCGGGTTAAAGTGACCCAGTTTTTGGACACTTGTCTTTACAGTTTGTTCAAAGTCAAAAAAATTAACCTAGTGCAACTGAAATGTGGGCCCACAGTAGTATATATTAATGATATACGTTTCTCAGGTGGTGAAATGTATATTGTGACTTTTGCCGTATGTCTATGTCGTTTTGACCTTGTATATTTATATACAGGTTTTCTGACAATAGCAACCCTTCAAAGCTTTTGTGCGACAATTTTCCATTGCGCCAGAAACTGCCATACGTTTTTTTTTAATGTCCTAACATTTGACGGACAGTATATGGGGTAAAACCGATAAAAGTAATATGCCCACTAAACTCTGAGACAGGGTAATCACTGACGGGGGACGAGACAAATCTCTGATTTATAGTTAAATTTCTAACCGGTTCCCGGTTGTCTATAATTAGACATAATTGTCGGATCAGATCTATTTTGACTTTCAGTGGTCTCAGATAATTCAGGACAGCAGTGGCAGATATAAAGATCTGGAGCAGACATCTATTCTTCGTTATCTGTATCCATCGCTTTCTCTAAGATCTGTCCCATGGTTTCTGTCGGGCATTTATTATTCCTTTCACGAGCCTAAACTTCTATTTAGAGAAATTTTCCTGGAGAACTATTGAGTTATCTGTTATTATCTCCTATATTATCTACTACTTATAGGAGACTAGTAATTACTTATCTCACCTTCACCACAATTAGTGTGCGAATCACAAGAGATATTTAAACGGGCCAGCATAAGATTGGTCATATTCTTTGTCTGTATGTGCACATGTAAGATTGGTGATATGTGAGTGTACAAGTAAGATTGGTGATATTATGTGTGTATACATGTAAAATTGGTGATATTATGTATGTATACATGTAAGATTGGTGATATTATATGTGTATACATGTAAAATTGGTGATATTATGTGTGTATACATGTAAGATTGGTGATATTATGTGTGTATACATGTAAGATTGGTGATATTATGTGTATACATGTAAAATTGGTGATATTATATGTGTATACGTGTAAAATTGGTGATATTATGTGTGTATACATGTAAAATTGGTGATATTATGTGTGTATACATGTAAAATTGGTGATATTATGTGTGTATACATGTAAAATTGGTGATATTATGTGTGTATACATGTAAGATTGGTGATATTATGTGTGTATACATGTAAAATTGGTGATATTATGTGTATACATGTAAAATTGGTGATATTATGTGTGTATACATGTAAAATTTGTGATATTTTTTGTAGGATAAAGAGAGTCAAATTCTGTTGAAAGGGAGCATTCTGAGAAATACCACCTAAAAACTAGTAGGAAGAGCCTAAAAATAGGAACATGGAACGTTAGAACTTTAAACGGAGGAGGAAAGCTTGACAATCTCATTTTAGAGGCAACAAATATGAAACTGGGTATACTGGGAGTTGCAGAGGCAAGACTATTGGGTACAGGCTACATAAATAGAGACCAGTACACGCTTATACACTCAGGAGGAGAAAAACACGAAAGAGGAGTAAGAATGTTAATAAAGAAGGAATTAGAAAAATATGTATGTGGATACTGGACACACAATGACAGAATGATGTTACTGAATATGAGAGTAAAGCCATTTGACATATCAATCTTACAAACATATGTGCCAACTAAAGAACACAGTGAAGAAGAAATAAAGGATTACTATGAAGAGCTACAACACACACTTAAACCAGTCAAATCTACATATATGTTGATAGTAATAGGTGATATGAATGCCAAAATAGGAAAAGGAAAATACATGAAAATAGTAGGACAGCATGGACTAGGGAAAAGAAATGATAGAGGAGACAGACTTATCCAGGTCTGTGAAGAAAACGAACTGGTTATATGTAATACCTTTTTTAAACACCACCCAAGGAAACGATACACTTGGAAAAGCCCAGGCGATGTAACAAGAAATCAAATTGACTTTATCATGATAAAACTGAGATTTAAAAACAGTGTCACAAGCGCAAAGGACAACACCATCAGAGTGGAACAAAGGAATAATTGTCAAATTGCCCAAGAAGAGAGATCTTGCAGACTGCAATAATTGGAGAGGAATCACTCTTCTCTCAGTTCCCAGCAAAATACTAGGCAGGATGATTATACAGAGAATTTCAAAAGCAGTAGACTACAAACTGAGGAAAGAACAAGCAGGATTTAGAAAGAACAGAAGATGTGTAGATCATATATTCACTCTCAGGAACATTATAGAGCAGTGCTCAGAATGGCAAAGACAGCTGTACATTAATTTCGTTGATTTTGAAAAGGCTTTTGACAGTATACATAGGGACAGTTTATGGAAAATACTGAGGGCTTATGGAATTCCAAGCTGCATAGTGTCAATCATAAAAAGCCTCTATGCCAACTTTACGTGTAGTGTTGGGCAGAGCAACCTAACTTTTGAGGTGAAGACAGGAGTACGACAGGGATGCCCCTTATCAACCACTCTATTTTTAACAGTCATAGATTGGGTGATGCGCCAGACAACAGAGGGCAGTCCAAGAGGAATAAGATGGACTACATTTTCTACATTGGAAGATCTGGAATATGCAGATGACATTGTACTACTAGCACATTCACATCAACACATCCAGGAAAAAACGGATAGACTTAATAAGTTTAGCCAGCAGGTGGGCTTGAACATCAATTTAAAGAAGTCAGAGGTCATGACGCTCAATGTGAGCAACCCTGAGCCCATATCAGTAAGGAATCAGCAACTGGTACAGACAGACACCTTCACATACCTAGGATGCATAGTAACACCAGACGGCGGGGCAGGCAAAGACATCAACATCAGAATGAATAAGGCAAGAACATCCTTTTTTAGCCTAAACAACATCTGGAAGTCCTCTCAATACAGCACAAGCACAAAATTGAGATTATATCAGAGCTGTGTGCTTTCTGTGCTTTTCTATGGTGCAGAATGCTGGAGAGTTACAGAGAAGGAAATGTCGAAATTGTCCTCTTTTCACACAACATGCCTAAGAAAAATTCACCGAATCTTTTGGCCGAATAACATCACCAACCAAGATCTGCTTACTCGGAGCAAGCAAGAGGACATGCACACCATCATAGCTGGCAGACGCTGGAGCTGGGTTGGCCATGTCCTCAGAAGAGACCCCGATGCCATCACAAGAACAGCTATGCTTTGGACCCCTGAAGGAAAACGAAAGAGAGGCCGACTAAAAACAACCTGCCGGAGGACTGTGGAGGCTGAGATGCAAAGAATGAACCAGAGTTGGGGCACTGTACGAAGGATGGCCGCCGACCGAGCAAAGTGGAATCAATTTGTTGTTGCCCTACAAGACGCCACTAGGCGTGATGGCCACTGACTGCTTTGACGGTCGGCGGCTAAGGATCAAAGAAGAAGAAGAATGCCAACTTTACGTGTAGTGTTGGGCAGAGCAACCTAACCTTTGAGGTGAAGACAGGAGTTTGACAGGGATGCCCCTTATCAACCACTCTATTCTTAACAGTCATAGATTGGGTGATGCGCCAGACAACAGAGGGCAGTCCAAGAGGAATAAGATGGACTACATTTTCTACATTGGAAGATCTGGAATATGCAGATGACATTGCACTACTAGCACATTCACATCAACACATCCATGAAAAAAACGGATAGACTTAATAAGTTTAGCCAGCAGGTGGGCTTGAACATCAATTTAAAGAAGTCAGAGGTCATGACGCTCAATGTGAGCAGCCCTGAGCCCATATCAGTAAGGAATCAGCAACTGGTACAGACAGACACCTTCACATACCTAGGATGCATAGTAACACCAGACGGCGGGGCAGGCAAAGACATCAACATCAGAATGAATAAGGGAAGAACAGCCTTTTTTAGCCTAAACAACATCTGGAAGTCCTCTCAATACAGCACAAAATTAAGATTATATCAGAGCTGTGTGCTTTCTGTGCTTCTCTATGGTGCGGAATGCTGGAGAGTTACAGAGAAGGAAATTGTCCTCTTTTCACACAACATGCCTAAGAAAAATTCACCGAATCTTTTGGCCGAATACCATCACCAACCAAGATCTGCTTACTCGGAGCAAGCAAGAGGACATGCACACCATCATAGCTGGCAGACGCTGGAGCTGGGTTGGCCATGTCCTCAGAAAAGACCCCGATGCCATCACAAGAACAGCTATGCTTTGGACCCCTGAAGGAAAACGAAAGAGAGGCCGACCAAAAACAATGAATGAACCAGAGTTGGGGCACTGTACGAAGGATGGCCGCCGACCGAGCAAAGTGGAATCAATTTGTTGTTGCCCTACAAGACGCCACCAGGCGTAATGGCCACTGACTGCTTTGACGGTCGGCGGCTAAGGATCAAAGAAGAAGAAGATGAAAGAAGAAAACGAGTGGAAACAGAAAGAGTTCGAGTTGAAAGAAAAGAAGTTGAGAGAAGATAGAGAATTGCAAGAAAAGAAGATGAGAGAAGACAGAGAGTTGCAAAAAAAAGAAGATGAGAGAAGATAGAGAATTAGAGTTAGAGAAGGAGGGAATGAGAATAGCCCTGGAAGAGAAAATTATGGATAAGGAAATACAATTGAAGAAATTGGAAGTGGGTGCGAGTGGTCAGAACTCGACTCCTGGAGGGGCTCATCATCCCTTTAGGCTGCGTCTGCCGAATTGTAATGATAAAATTGACAGCTTAGATTTCTTCCTTGAAAGATTCGAGACCGAATGCGTGGCCTATAAGGCTGACAGAGATCAGTGGCCATCTCTGTTATCAACGCTGCTAGTGGGGCCTGCGATGGAGACTTTCTATAGCCTCCCGCTAGAGGAAAGGGCCGATTACGACAAAGTTAAGGAAAGGTTGCTCCGGAAGTTCCGTCTGACTGCTGATGGTTACCGGACGCGTTTTAAAAACGCGATGCCAAGCGCAGACCAGGACTTCGAGGACTTTATCTCGAAGATCAAACTTCTGCTGAATAGATGGATCGAAATGGAGGGGATAACAAAGGACTGTGATGGCTTGTTAGACTTAGTGCTATGGAACAAAGTGTTGTCCTCGTGTTCCAGTGAGTTGGTTGCATTTTTTCAAGAACGTCAACCAAAGGACATTGAGTCCATGGCTCAATTGGGGCACCATTATGTCCTGGCCCACCCGGGCAAACCCATTCAGAAGTCAGGTCTGTCAGACGTGTTAGTTGCCGGTGTCGGCAAAGTACTGCGTCAGCCATGGCAGCATCGAGTAGGAAGTGCTGACAGGTCTACGAGATCGAGATTCGATAGATCACCCCGTCCGTATCAGTCAGGTAGGGACAGTTATAGGAACTTTAGATCACAGCGACATTTCCAGCCAAGATGGAATAGTAGGCAGTCCGGAAGCGATAGTGATGGGGAGAGTTTCCAAGGACGGAAACAAGTATGCTTTCAGGGCTTGCAAGATAAGGGAAAAGCATTTTATAAAGGGAAGGGATCCAAACATAGAAGCGGGTCATCAGAAGGTTGTGGTTCGGATTCTGATATGCGCTCCTCTCCAAATCATAGTCCCAACAAGGAAAAGAAAGACATTATTTGCCATGCATGTGGGCGCAAAGGCCATATAGCCAGGTGGTGCCACACGAAGCCAGAGAAGGCTAATGTGGCATGTGTCCTAGATACCATCAATAATGAAGACTGCGAGGGGTGCAGGCAGTTATTTGTACCGGACGGAAAACCTTTGCTGATTTGCGGGCATACTTTACCCTGTCTGTCTTCCCTACATGAAGGTGGGGAACTCGAGCTGTGTTCGGGGTCGGTGCAGTCGAAGCAGGTGTCTGTGCTTAGGGACACAGGATGTACCACCATAGGGGTATGCCGCTCCTGCATTGAAGAGTCATGCTTGACAGGGAAGACAGTGAGGTGCATCACATTTGGGGGTAATGTGGAATATTACCCCATAGCCATCGTGGACATAGATACCCCCTTCTTGACAGGAAGGGTGTATGCATGTGTTCTCAATGAACCAGTGGCAGACTTGATTGTCGGTAACGTACGAGGAGTTCGGAATTGCACACCGGCGGAGATCCACGAATGGGAAAGTAATAGGAATTTGGTGGCTAATGCGGTGTTGACCAGGGATCAAGCAAAGTCAGAGAGAGAGCATGATAATCCGGATACTACTAGCGCCCCATCGACAGTAGATGAGGTTCTTGGCGGGCGAGATGTGTCAGTTGGTGACTTCGCCGAGGGGCAGAAAGCAGATAGGACGCTACTGAGTCTGCTTGAGTTGGCAAAGACGGGAGAAGCTAAACAGACCAAAACGTCTCGCTACTGGTTTGAATATAAGAACCAGATCTTGACTTGGTGCTTTGAGGGGCAACAGCAGCTCCTACGTCAGGTGGTGGTGCCAAGCCAGTGGAGAGCGAAGGTGTTGGAGTTGGCACATGACTCTCCCTTTGCTGGTCATATGGGAGTCGCCAGGACTCGATACAGAGTTCTCTCTCAATTTTATTGGCCAGCATGTAATAAGGACATCAAAACGTATTGCAGGTCTTGTGCCGTGTGTCAACAAATGGCTCACAAAGGTCGATCGCCAAAGGCCCCAGTTCAGACAGTTGACTTGTCTCTGCGTCCATTCCAAAAGGTCGCGGTCAATATAATAGGCCCATTGCCTGTAATGTCCGATAGGGGATTTCGTTTTATTCTCACTATGGTGGACTTGTGCACGAGGTGGCCGGAGGCAGTACCCATGCAGTCTATTACCTCACAGGCAGTAGCTGAAGCACTTCAGCTATTATACAGCAGATTCGGTTTCCCAGAGTGCATACTCTCTGACAGGGGAACTCAATTTATTTCGAAAGAGATGTCAGAGGTTACCAAGTTGCTGGGAATTTCGCAGTCCTTCACCTCGCCCTACCACCCGCAGGCGAACGGGGTTTGCGAACGCCTAAACGGCGCATTGAAACACATGTTGGCTAAGGTAACTGCCGAATTCCCTCAAGATTGGGATAGATACCTTCCGGCAGTACTGTTTGCGTACCGGGAAGCTCCGCACCAGAGTACGGGTTTCTCGCGTTTAAGCTAATGTACGGTGCAAATCCCAGGGGACCGATGCATGTCCTAAAGGACTGACTTGTAGGAAAACACCTAGACGGATTGGCGGTGTCCGCGTATGATTATGTTGTCCATCTATGCGAGAAGATAGTTAGGTCGTGTGCGTTAGCGCGGGAGAACTTGACCCAGGTGGGTATTCAGTACCGCCGGTATGCGAACCGGGGTACTAGGCTTATATCATTTCAGCCAGGGGATGAAGTGTGGTTACTTCTACCCACAAAGGAGGACAGATTAGGCATCTCCTGGCAAGGTCCATTCCATGTTAGAAAGAAGGTCACTGATGTTGATTATATTGTAGAAGTTAGGAATAAAGAGAAGGTGTTCCACGTTAACATGCTCAAGCCATACGTGGAGCGCCCATTCGAGCTATCGTCGGGAGTCAACGCCGTTGGCTCTCTGCGTTCGGAGGTAGCGGCGGCAGTGGTGGTAGACAGTAGCGAGGACAGTTGCAATGATGGTAACTTACAGCTATCTCTTTGCCGCTTGACCCTTCCAAATCGTGGAAAGAAGTGTCAGTGTGTACAGATCTAACCGATAGTCAGAGGGCTCAGGTACAGGTAATACTGAGAGATTTCAGTGAGGTGCTTACGGATCTGCCCGGAAAGACGGATTTAATAGTCCACGATATATCTCTGACTGATGACCAGCCGATCAGGGTTAAACCATACCCGTTGCCGCTACATTATAAGGCGGCAATTGAGAAGGAGATCGACGATATGGTTCGGCTGGACATCATCGCTCCCTCCGAATCCGCGTATTCTTTCCCCATGGTTGTGGTTAAGAAGAAGAACGGGTCCCTCCGAGTGTGCATTGACTTTCGTAAGCTCAATAGCGTAACGGTAGTCGACGCAGAGCCTATGCCTAACCAGGAAGAGCTTCTGACCAAGCTCTCCCATGCTAGATTTTTTAGTAAGTTAGATTTAGCAAGAGGATACTGGCAGGTGCCATTGGCTGAGGCGGCATAACCTCTTACAGCGTTTGCAACTCCTAGAGGTCTATTTCAATTTAACTATATGTGTTTCGGGTTAGTCAATGCACCCGCCACCTTCGTAAGAATGATGAGGAAGTTGCTAGGGCACAGAGATGATGTGATTACATACATTGACGATATATGCTTATTCCACAACACATAGACTGGTGATATTCTGTGTGTTTGAATGTGAGATTGATAATTTCTGTGTGTGTACGGGGGGGGGGGGGGGGGGGGGGGGGGGGGGGGGGGGGGGGGGGGGGGGGGGGGGGGGGGGGATGTAAGATTAGTGATACTCTGTGTGTTGTAAATGTACAACTGGTGATATTCTGCATGTGTGCACATGATTTGTGATATTATGTGAGATTGGTGATATTCTCCATGTATGCACATGTAAGATTGGTGATATTCTGTGTGTGCACATTTAATACTTCTTACATTCTGTGGTGCACATGTAAGATTGGTGACATTCTGTGTGTTCACACGTAAGATTGGTATTATTCTGTGTCTGTGTGTGCATATGTACAATTGTTATACTGTTTGCACATGTAAGATTGGTGATATTTGTGTCTGTGCATGCGTAAGATAGGTGATATTGTGTGTGTGTGTCTATGTAAGATTGGTATTAATTTGGATGCATGTATGTAGGACTGGTGATATTCTCTTTTCACGTGTGCATGTAAGATTGGTGATATTCTCTCTCTGGGTGTATACATGTAAGACTGGTGATATTTGGTCTATGCACATGTAAAGATTGGTGATAGTCTGTGTCTGTTTATGTAGATGTATAAGACTGTGTGCATGCACGTGACTTAGAATTTTCTGTGTACATGTATATGACTGTGTGATATTTTCTGTACGTGTATATGTACAGGACTGTGATGTTTTCTGTGTACATAAATATGACTGTGATACTTTCTGTGTACATATAAGACTGATATTTTCTGTGTACATGTAAATGACTGATATTTTCTGTGTACATATAAATGACTGATATTTTCTGTGTACATATAATTGACTGATATTTCTGTGTACATATAAATGACTAATATTTTCTGTGTACATATAAATGACTGATATTTTCTGTGTACATATAAATGACTGATATTTTCTGTGTACATATAAATGACTGATATTTTCTGTGTACATATAAATGACTGATATTTTCTGTGTACATATAAATGACTGTGATATTTTCTGTGTGCATATAAATGACTGATATTTTCTGTGTACATATAAATGACTGTGATATTTTCTGTGTACATATAAATGACTGTGATATTTTCTGTGTACATATAAATGACTGAGTGTATTTTTGACATGAGGATTTTTATAAAATGTCAAGAGCTGGATGTAATCATTACAGATGGGTGTAATCATTACAGATAATTACGCAAGTATCTGGAACAGTCACGTCACACTCTAAACATGGACTACAGCAAACATGACTTGGTCTGGTATTTCAGTTTAATATTCTGGAAACTACTATTATCTCTGAAGTTATACGCTCTAGTTACAACAATACAAGCTGGTCAATGATAACCTAAATTTACAGGTCAATAAGTGCCTACATTCAATGAAGACACAAGTCTTGGTTTGACAATGACACTGTCTGTAGTGAAAGGAGTAACAAAAAATATATGTGGTTCTATCACGGAAGCAGAAATAAAAATATTGCACAAAACGCATGAGGCTGTAACAAGGTCGTATGACAAAAAATAGATAGAAAAACATTCTCTATACAAATTGTGCACATGTGCTAAATAACAGCAGTGTAAAAAAACAATCATATACAGTAATGTTACATGGGTGTATATGTGAACTCTTGAGGTTATTGACTGTAATGTTACATGTGTATATATGTGAACTTTTGAGGTCATTGACCATAATGTTACATGTGTATATATGAGAACTCTTGAGGTCATAGACCATAATGTTACATGTGTATATATGTGAACTCTAGGTCATTGACCATAATGTTACATGTGTATATATGTGAACTCTTGAGGTCATTGACCATAATGTTACATGTGTATATATGTGAACTCTTGAGGTCATAGACCATAATGTTACATGTGTATGTATATATGTGAACTTTTGAGGTCATTGACCATAATGTTACATGTGTATATATGTGAACTCTTGAGGTCATAGACCATAATGTTACATGTGTATAAATGTGAACTCTTGAGGTCACAGACCAAAATGTTACATGGTCGTAGACAATAATGTATATATGTGAACTCTTGAAGTAGAAACAACCATGGGAGAAGTGAAAGACCCAGTATATAACACAGTGTCCAACATCAACCAGTCTTGTGTACAATGTTAGTTATGATACCACATAAATAAAAGGTTTCACTCAAAGACATGATTCAACAGGCAGGACCAAAACCATGCTACAAACCACTTAGATTTTTTTTGTCTGATATAAACTAATAAGTTAAAATGTGCGGACATTATTTTCTGTACTTTATAGTTTCAGGCTCCTCACTTCCCTGTTTTACATTTTAAAACATCCCATCCCCACACCTCCATCTTTTTCAATTAAAATGTAACATTACTTATAATAATAATAGCTCCTTCAGTTATAACTGACTATGGGAATGTGCCCCTGGGGTAACAATCCTCAGCTGTCTTTTTTTTTTTCTCTGGTGTTCCTTTCTTTTCCCTTCTGTTTGTTGTGAGAACTTCTTTTCCCTTCTGTTTGTTGTGAGAACTTCTTTTCCCTTCTGCTTGTTGTGAGAGCTTCTTTTCCCTTCTGTTTGTTGTGAGAACTTCTTTTCCCTTCTGTTTGTTGTGAGAACTTCTTTTCCCTTCTGTTTGTTGTGAGAACTTCTTTTCCCTTCTGTTTGTTGTGAGAACTTCTTTTCCCTTCTGTTTGTTGTGAGAACTTCTTTTCCCTTCTGTTTGTTGTGAGAACTTCTTTTCCCTTCTGTTTGTTGTGAGAGCTTCTTTTCCCTTCTGCTTGTTGTGAAAGCTTTTCCCTTCTGCTTGTTGTGAGAACTTCTTTTCCCTTCTGCTTGTTGTGAGAGCTTCTTTTCCCTTCTGTTTGTTGTGAGAACTTCTTTTCCCTTCTGCTTGTTGTGAAAGCTTTTCCCTTCTGCTTGTTGTGAGAACTTCTTTTCCCTTCTGTTTGTTGTGAGAGCTTTTCCCTTCTGCTTGTTGTGAGAGCTTCTTTTCCCTTCTGCTTGTTGTGAGAACTTCTTTTCCCTTCTGCTTGTTGTGAAAGCTTTTCCCTTCTGCTTGTTGTGAGAGCTTCTTTTCCCTTCTGTTTGTTGTGAGAACTTCTTTTCCCTTCTGCTTGTTGTGAGAGCTTCTTTTCCCTTCTGCTTGTTGTGAGAGCTTCTTTTCCCTTCTGCTTGTTGTGAAAGCTTTTCCCTTCTGCTTGTTGTGAGAACTTCTTTTCCCTTCTGCTTGTTGTGAGCTTCTTTTCCCTTCTGGTCGTTGTGAGCTTCTTTTCCCTTCTGGTCGTTGTGAAAGCTTTTCCCTTCTGCTTGTTGTGAGAGCTTCTTTTCCCTTCTGCTTGTTGTGAGAGCTTCTTTTCCTTTCAGCTTGTTGTGAAAGCTTTTCCCTTCTGCTTGTTGTGAGAGCGTCTTTTCCCTTCTGGTCATTGTGAGAACTTCTTTTTCCTTCTGGTCGTTGTGAAAGCTTTTCCCTTCTGCTTGTTGTGAGAGCTTCTTTTCCCTTCTGGTCGTTGTGAAAGCTTTTCCCTTCTGCTTGTTGTGAGAACTTCTTTTCCCTTCTGCTTGTTGTGAGAGCTTTTCCCTTCTGCTTGTTGTGAGAGCTTCTTTTCCCTTCTGGTCGTTGTGAAAGCTTTTCCCTTCTGCTTGTTGTGAGAACTTCTTTTCCCTTCCGCTTGTTGTGAAAGCTTTTCCCTTCTGCTTGTTGTGAGAACTTCTTTTCCCTTCTGGTCGTTGTGAAAGCTTTTCCCTTCTGCTTGTTGTGAGAACTTCTTTTCCCTTCTGGTCGTTGTGAAAGCTTTTCCCTTCTGCTTGTTGTGAGAGCTTTTCCCGTCTGCTTGTTGTGAGAACTTCTTTTCCCTCCTGCTTGTTGTGAGAGCTTTTCCCGTCTGCTTGTTGTGAGAGCTTTTCCCTTCTGCTTGTTGTGAGAGCTTTTCCCTTCTGCTTGTTGTGAGAGCTTTTCCCTTCTGCTTGTTGTGAGAGATTCTTTTCAGCCAATCTGAGATGGTACCGTAGAGAGCATCATCACTTGGAACAGTTTGCAGTATCATCCTCCCAGGCTTGCACACATCTGTGAACCTCAGCTGCCTGCGGTCGTCCAAATGTTCTTTTGCCATCTGCCAACTGTCCGTAGAACATATCTTTTGGATGCGACCATCTTCCATGTGGCAGACATGGCCAAGCCAGTGTAGTCTGCGCTGTCTAAGCAGTGTATACATCCTTTGAAGGCCAGCACGTGACAACATCTTGACATATGTCACTTCATCCTTCCACGAAATACCAAGGATGTGGCGCAGACACCGTAGATGGAAGGTATTGAACCTTATTTCTTGCTTAGCATGTCTTACTGCCATATAGAAGTGTGCTGGTGATGAAGGCATTATATACTACAGATCAGGTCTTCAATGTGAGTTTTCTAAAAATTGAATCTAATTTTAATTTATATGTACTTGAGTAATCCAATACCATAATTCCCGCTGTAAGTACTTCGGTTGGTCAGTCACACTTTGCACACCGTCATTTGCGCACTTTTTCTATTTTCGAGAGAGTACATTAACTTTCAACCACAGCTAAGGGGGTGCAACTGTGGTTGAAAGTTAGACAATAATTGTATTGTTTCCCCTTATATGTACTCTCACAAAAATAGAAAAGTGTGACGGTGTGCATTAAATCAGCAGACAATCAATATACCGGTACTCTTCTGTCCAGTTTCATTCGGGGAAACGGATTTAACTCATCATTTTTCTTAAAAATAACCTTAAAATGTAAGTTTCTGATTGTTTCTTCAAGACAAAATTTTAATTTAAAGTATTCTTCTTCTTCTTTGATCCTTAGTCGCTGACCGTCAAAGCAGCCAGTGGCCATCACGCAGTATTGCAGACTTATTATTATGGATCAAAATGATAAGATGGCTAAAAGGAAGAGGCGATCGCGTCATTCACAGCGAGCAAGCGAGACTATAGAAGAAGCAGCAATGTAATACGTGTAACAGAAACAACACACTATAATTAAAAACCATGTCAATTTTGGCGGGTTGTTGGTAGTTATAATTATAATTACTCAAGTACATATCATTTAACATTAGATTGAATTAAAAAGAAAAATGTATTTGTTGAATGTTGAATCTCAATATGTGTGTCTTCTCTACCCAACACCAGCTTCTTCTCTTCACCTCTTGTCACATTGTCATACCTGTCCACATTTTTCATACAATGTGCGTATTTTTGATACTTTTAGCAGTGTACGGCCATACAGACTCGTTGTACGGATTTCTCTCCCCCCCCCCAAAAATCAAATTTTTTTTTTTCATTAAAAAATAATTCTAAAAATATTTTCCAACCCAAGTTTTTTTAAATTTTAAATCAGAAAATATTTTTTCTAGCCCAGGTTTTTTTTTAAAACCAATTTTTTTATTTTTAATTCCGGGAATCTCTGCGTCTGTTTTTAAACTGAGGTCTCTCCCAGCAACCAATCAAATCCATTCATACCCAACAATTCGGCAAAAACTTTGAATTCGGCCTCAAACACTTTCGGTTTTCAGCATGACATGACGTATTTTTAATTAAAGTTACCTGTTATCAACGACCACGCTTGCTTGCAACCACACTTCGACGCCATTTTGTTTAAAAAAATCTAAGTACTTATAACGGTTAAATATTGCTGTTGTTTTGCTTTGTTGCAATTTAATCGCTGTCTTAATCTTTCCAGTTATATCTCGCCCTTCAATATATTTCCGATAAATTGTCATAATATTCTGTGTAGGCCCTACATAACTAGAAAAAAAAAGTTTGTTTGCGTTGAGTAGGCCTACTTTATTCCAGCGATCGAGATTCGCTGCTTTATTTTTTTATAAAGTGGCGATCTATTATCACTGGTCTAGGCCACCAACTTTTAAATAATAATTTTGTAAATTTTTGGTAGTATGTTTTTTCTTCCTAGATTTGATATTCTGTTCATAATTTGGTTACTGATTTATTTTTTGCTGTTAGCTGTTTGCTTTGCTTCGTTGTATTTTATTTTTGTTCTCTTAATCTTTCCAGTTATATTTTGACCATTTAAATATTTCCAATAAATTAATATCATAAAATTCTGTGTCGGACCTACATAACTAGAAAAAAAGTTTGTTTGCGTAAACATAGCTGCTTTATTTTTCAATTAAAAAAAAATCCACACAGACTGCAGGAGGTCCATGAATGCGGACAGACTCACTTCGTTTTTACAGTGTAAGATTAACATTGATACATGCTGTGTAGGCTTTAAGCCCACAAATACAATTCTGCAAAGTGCTAAAAGTACATGTGTTGATTATAATATATATATTTTTAATAACGTTTTGGCGAGGCGCGTCCCGTTCAACCTAGCCGGTTATATTAGGGCACATGTCCAAATATAAAAGATCTATAGGTCTGGATATTTGATTATAATACAAAACACTGGACATCGACAGAATAGTACCTCATGATCACTAAGTTTTTTTATATGTAAAGAACAGCATGAGACTATTAACATGTTTTATATCACATTAATTCAAATGCTAATAGATTTGTATACGTCATTTCTCGTTTTAAAACTGTATTGTTTATAATTTATTAATATATTTTTTTGCGTAAGGACTTTTAGGTGTTTGTAAGGATTTTTTTGGTCCGGCATACAGGTATGCATTGTTGTTTGATCACATCATTGGATTCATGTCAGGATTTATTCTAGTTGCTGCCATTCTAGCTGCGAGTAACTTTCTACCGTCCTTTAATTGTTTCACATTTCTTTACTGTTTGTTTGGGTTTTTTTGTGTGCATGGACTACATGGTCATAAACATGGGCTG
This sequence comes from Oreohelix idahoensis, assembly GCA_024509875.1. Classification (NCBI taxonomy): domain Eukaryota; kingdom Metazoa; phylum Mollusca; class Gastropoda; order Stylommatophora; family Oreohelicidae; genus Oreohelix; species Oreohelix idahoensis. The sequence continues at coordinate 140,560 of JAMPIV010012755.1, forward strand.
TGCTTGTATCTTGTATCTCCATCAGATTTGTTTCCATGTGATCTCATTTGTATTCGGCTAATTTTTAAAATATCATTTTAAATGTATTGAGTATGCTGCGCCGTAAATGGGAATAAAGAGACAAATGTTATCATGCATACAAACACATATTAGAAATGCACAAACACACAGACAAGAAACTATCTTCAAGTGTACTGCTACAGATGGTCATGAATACATCTGTGATTTAAATCTGGTACTTGGTATATTGCCCAGACCATCAAAACAATTGCTGTAATAATATAAGAAACTAATCACGCCGAGCTGGTGACATCAGGTATGTTACTGTCGACAATTTAAATTACAGATAAAACAATGTGAAGGTGATTACCTAACTCAATGCTGCAGTTACAATGACTCAAATATGATACTGACAGATGCAATGAGTACTGATATTAATGACATCAATGGGTACTGGCTGACAACTCTGCTACAGACATGTCACTGCCTAGGTACATCTGCTTTATTAGTTCCTTCTGTCAGCTAAACAGTCCTGTCAGATAAAACATCAATATTTTTCTATCAGCTAAACAGCCCTGCCAGATAAAACATCAATATTTTTCTGTTAGATAAAACATCCATATTTTTCTATCAGCTAAACAGTCCTGTCAGATAAAACATCAATATTTTTCTATCAGCTAAACAGTCCTGCCAGATAAAACATCAATATTTTTCTATCAGCTAAACAGTCCTGCCAGATAAAACATCCATATTTTTCTATCAGCTAAACAGTCCTGCCAGATAAAACATCAATATTTTTCTATCAGCTAAACAGTCCTGCCAGATAAAACATCAATATTTTTTCTATCAGCTAAACAGTCCTGCCAGATAAAACATCAATATTTTTCTATCAGCTAAACAGTCCTGCCAGATAAAACATCAATATTTTTCTATCAGCTAAACAGTCCTGCCAGATAAAACATCAATATTTTTCTATCAGCTAAACAGTCCTGCCAGATAAAACATCAATATTTTTCTATCAGCTAAACAGTCCTGCCAGATAAAACATCAATATTTTTCTATCAGCTAAACAGTCCTGCCAGATAAAACATCAACATTTTTCTATCATCTAAACAGTCCTGTCAGATAAAAGTTCTACCCTTCTAAAACCAAAAATAATGGCAGCTGCATGACTGGAACAGAAACGACTGGTTCTCCTATATCATCAGTTAGTCATGATAGGTTCTCCTATATCATCAGTTAGTCATGACAGAAACTGATTATGTGCTAGGCATACTACAAAGTCACAATGCGAACGAATAGAATGCATTCAAAATGAAGGAATGCATATAGTCTTGCGCTGTACAATAGATACACCCACTGCAATATGAGGTACATGCTTGGATTGCTGTCGATAAATCTAGACATGCAATGGCCCTAGCAAAAGCCTGTACGCAGGTAACTACAGATAAATGATACCCCCTGCATGGGAACATAGCTGACATCAAGTGGAAAGAGAATAAAGAGATGGATGGCACAGGCAAAGATTGGGCTGGTTGACCACAGCTGAAAAAATATCCAAGGGGGAAGAATGAAGTAAGGTGGGTGAGAACTGGACAAATTACCAGTAAGTCATCATCAGCCTTGGCAGGGAGTGGAGAGATTGGTGCATCGGCAAAGCAAGATAGAGATTAATCAACTGATAAATGATCATGCTGGGAATGATGACTCAACTGTGTACACTACATGGGGCTTCTCGGCTAGAGTAAGGGGCTGGGTCATTGCGGAACCGAGCACAGTTTCCATGACAACAACCTCCAGTATGAGATTAAAGACAGTGGCAGCTACTGCGGCCTTATGGTGACTGTCTGAAGCTCTAGTAACCACAGCAATTATTGTCTTGGATTCTCAGCCTGTGATTCAGAAGGTCCGAAATGGAAGGCTATGACATGAATGTAGAACATACATACAGACTCACACCTTCAGGAACTGGTCTGGATCTACTGTCTAGGTCATGCAGGTGTACGCGGCAATGAGAGAGCTGATAGACCAACAATGAAAGCACCCATAGTGGGGACAATGGATATGGATAAGGGAGAGATACTAAAAACAATTAATGATTGCCTCTTAGACAATGACGCTGCAATCAATGACTCAACGAGGATAAGACTTCTGGAATTTGGCATCAAAAGTAAGACCAACAGGGACGAGTGTATGAGAAGATTGTTCATGCATGTATACAACCAACACGCTATAGGAACAGTCAGCATTCATAGCCTTTGTCATCTGCTGAGAGAGAATGAGTACCTATGGGTTAGGCGATGTGCAAAATGTGGATATCCCAACAACAATAGCAATGACCTTCTGTCAGCAAAACACTCCTGTCATATGCAAGATGATATGGAGGCAACAGAACTCTGGCTGAACACAAGATAAGCATATTATGTATACTAAATTATGTCAAGTGAAATGAGAATATATTACATAAAGTAAAAATATGTTAGATACAAGGTGAAAACACTACATAAATTAAACTAGGTCACATAACCCATGGGGATCTGAGGGTGTCTGGGGGGAGACATAGAAAATATAGGACCACGTCTTCCTCCAGGTATGTCTTAAGAGACAACTTAAGGTCAGGAACCTCCAGGTATGTCTTAAGAGACAACTTAAGGTCAAGCATGGCACTGGCAACCTCATCATAACAAACAAACTGCTAGAGATTTTGACAAGATGTAGCATGTCGTTGGTAAAGTGTGTCCTGATTCAAAATAGCCTGGAAAACTCAGCAAGATTTGCTTAAAATGTGTCTAGGTGGAAACAAGCCATCTTTGTCAGCAAGTCAATGTATGAACATCAGAGACCATTGTATTAACTCTTAAAGGATTCGAGGCCAGTGTTAAGGACCAATTCTCCCCAAAGCTCATGATGGGATGCCAATTTTTTTGGGCCAGGTTGTCTGAACTAACTTTTTGTTTCTACTTTCCCAATTTTATATTTTCTTCATCCTCATAAATAAAGAAATAAAGACAAGACTTGAGATGGCCTCAGCTGCCATGACAAGGTTGAATGTGATCTGGAAAAGTAACATCAGTTTTCCTGTGAAGATCAAATTATACAAATCACTTGTATTATCTATTCTCTTGTATGGGTGTGAGGGCTGGACACTCACTGCAGATACGGAGCGAAGGATTCAGGCTTTCGAGCATAAATGTTATAGAAGAATTTTGCGCATTTGCTATAAGGAGCACAAAACAAATGTCTATGTTAGAGAGAAGATAAACACCTATGCAGGCCATCAAGAACCACTTTTGTCAATAGTGAAACGTCGAAAGCTTGCCTGGTTTGGGCATGTAACTCGTCATGACTCCCTTTCGAAAACGATCCTCCAGGGAACAGTCGAAGGTAAACGGAGAAGAGGAAGGCAAAGAAAATCCTGGGCTGATAACATCAAAGAATGGGCAGGACACGGTTTCTCCACACTTGTACGCATTGCTGAGAATAGAGAGCAGTGGAGGACCCTGTCTGCTGATGCTTCCACCATGGCACCCCTACGACCCATGACGGGTTATGGGTTGAGATGAGATGATACAGATTCCTTTATGAATATCATACTTTAAAAAAACTTTAACAGAACCGGCTCTTAAACTCCAACATTATGTGAGAACTCAAAGTGACAGAAAATCAGTTGCATCTAACTGGAAAATTCACTTTGCCCTTTAAGAGTTAAGATGACCAGGATCTGACTGCAACCTAAACACTGTCAAAAACTTCTGCTCCACCAAATATTTATAAAATCATTGACATACCAACAACAACACCCCATACATCCACCACAATTCTTATGACCATATCACCCACAAGGTCATCACAACCTAAATGATCACAACACTACTCACAAGGATGCATTATCAACATAATTCACATAATGTCATCCATTTGTCTATTAGAATCAACAGGAGCAACATCACGCACGTGTCCATCACATCACACACATGGTCATCACAACTCATGTGATCACATCACACACATGGACCAACATCACGCACGTGTCCATCACAACTCACGTGATCACATCAGACACATGGTTATCACAACCTAAATGATGACACCACCACCCACAAGTTAATCACAACCTCCACAGCACATATGACCAACACTAACCTTATGTGAGCACAAGCCAGCTAGAGCGTATGGCTAGGGACAAATTATCTACTGCGTCTGTGAGAGAAGTGCCCATCAAAAAAAAAAAAAGAAAGAAAAAAAGAAGCACACAATGTTTGGCACAAGAGAATAAGCTTGACTCAGAAAGTTATCAAAAATATAACTGAATTATTTACTTTGAGCTGACGATATGAAGCTGAGAAATATTGCAGGTCACTGACAAACACAAGTTTATTTGTTGATCCTCCTATCACAACATGACTCAATCATGTCTTCCTACATGTTATCTTCACTTAAGGGTACAGGACGTGAGACGACATGATGTATGATACTAGTAACTGGTGGTAGGTTCTGGAGATGTATCACTACAGGAAGGGTATTGAGTTACGAGACAGCCTCTAGGGATATATCACCACAAGGGAAGGTATTGACCTAAGAGATGGACCTCGGGAGATATATCACCACAAGGGAAGGTATTGACCTAAGAGATGACCTCAGGAGATATATCACCACAAGGGAAGGTATTGACCTAAGAGATGACCTCGGGAGATATATCACCACAAGGGAAGGTATTGACCTAAGAGATGACCTCGGGAATATATCACCACAAGGGAAGTTATTGACCTAAGAGATTGACCTCTGGGAGATATATCACCACAAGGGAAGGTATTGACCGAAGAGATGACCTTGGGAGATATATCACCACAAGGGAAGGTATTCACCTAAGAGATGACCTCTAGGGTTTGGTTTGTTTTTTTAAGGACTATCTTCACTGCACACAGACCAGCTCCATCATGTGCTCCGGTCTCCTCCCTCAGATCAAACATGGAAAAATCTCAGCACAGTGCATGAAACTCCGTAGCACTGGCGAGAAATTCCAATGTGTATATAGGAATCACACATTCTACAAATATTTTAGTGGTGGGTAGGTTTCTACTTTTTAAATTTTGCCAGGGCAGTGGCATTATGGCCTATTCTTTACGATATCCAACTGCCGTTGGATTTTTAACGTGCGCAAGTTGCACACAGGACCTCATAGTGTTTCACTTTTATCCGAGAAGGCTAGGCATCCGATCTCACGACCCAGGAGACCAGGGGGGAGTATGACATCATTAGACCACTGGTTCTGAAAAAGTTTCCATCAATTATATTCCCTGAAACTGGGAATTTAAACCTGGCCACCTCTAAATTTGAGGTGGGCAGGAC
>JAMPIV010012756.1:0-42500 GCA_024509875.1 Oreohelix idahoensis
TATATTAAAATTTGTTTTATCAAATTAACGAATTAAATATATTTTTTTAACCTTTTACATGTAACGTAAAGATCCCAGCCAATATTTATTCTTTTTAATAAGGACTTTTTATGTAGTTTCGAACAAGGCGCGCACTGATCATACAGTTGGACACAAAGTGTCCTCGTTATATTAGGGCGCTTGCCAAAATATAGAAGACCTTGTGGTCTAGTATTTATAAGTTAATTTAACGAGCGTTCACAACAAACTTTTGTCTAAACACAAGATGTTGATTGCAACAAGCACTCATTACTTAATGGCATTGGGCGATTCCCCACAGAATTCCACAATCATTGTTTCGGACCCGATACCCCCCACATTCCTGATTTATCTCTGTTTCTCATTGGCACTTTTTTTGCTAGAGACGATCTGTACGTAAACTGAGGGCACAATTCTCCTAGTTAACACTGGACCGCTATTAGCAACCGCAGGGAAAGTGGAAGAGGGAAGTACAAGTAGCAAACGGAAGGGGAAAAAACCTATTCTGTTTGAGGATGGAGGATACACTTCAGACAGCCGTTGAAAGACGGGAATTTTTATTTGTTTTTTAATAAAGTTTTTGCCTCGTTTTAGCGAGGCGCGTCCCGTTCACCTAGTTTGGTTATATTAGGGCGCATGTGCAAACAAACTGGGTAAAAGGAAAGACGGAATGTAGGAAGCCTATGGCTTATTGACCCAAGGTAAGGCAACACGCATGATTGATCCCAAGATTGGTTTCTTCAAAGCTTTGCTTGGGTATTAATACGCTAGGTTTCTCAAATTCATTGCTCTATTACTTCTTTCTCTCCTCCTCTATCTCTTTCTCTCTCTCTCTCCACGGGAAGCGTGCCAAATTCTCAGGAAAAATAAAGCGTTTGTCTTTATTGTTAACCCAATCTGTCGTTCTGTTCGTTCTGTCTCTCTGTAAGGCAACACGCATGATTGATCCCAAGATTATTTTTCTGTCGTTTTCTCCCTCCCCCCCCCCTTCTCTTCTCTCTCTCGCTATCTCGGTCATTTGTTTATTCGCCATAAAGTTCTGTTGGTTTTCTCATCCTCCTTATCTACATCTTCATTATCCTATCGCTTTCTTATCTATCTTTATCATTTGATCTATATGATCTATCTATCTATCTATCTATCTACCTATCTATCTATCTATCTATCTATCTATCTATCTATCTATCTATCTATCTATCTATCTATCTCTCTATATATCTATCTATCTATCTATCTATCTATCTATCTATCTATCTATCTATCTAGAAAGGTCTGGGCGTCCGAATGTCATCCCGTCCTCCCGTCCGGGCCTGCTGTCACCAGCCAGGTAACAAATTCATCCACAGGTCACCTTCGACAATATATATAGAGTTTACTGTCGCGATGGGGTACCACTACCCTATAGTTGACTGGTCAAGATAAATATCAAGAAATAAACATATCAGATTAGAAGTTTTAAACATTCCGTGAACTATTTTTACATGAAACTGCACCTCTGCCAGGTTTTACAGCTTTCTGAACCCAGACGACGCCCATTGCCCATTGGACACGTAATCTTTCTTTGTGTGTTTTTTCGTGTGAAACGACAGGTCAAATCTCCTTGGATCACACAATCAGTGCTAGACGCCATGAGGCAGAGAGATCAAGCTAGGACTTTAACATATACAGAGAACAGAGGAACAACGTGCAATATTTAAATTCGTATGGAAAAAACGAATTCTTTAAAATTTGTTCAGAACAAAAAAAACAGTAAAGTATGAAAAGAATCAATACCTTAGCGTCTCTTCAGTCTCGTCAACTCCCTAATACGTCTTTACTCCCACAGACCTTCAGCAGAAATAAACATCTTAAATCTACAATTACCAAATTCCATGTGAGCTTGGCAGGCTGTCAGTATATGTGAGAACAAATGTCTCTCCAACAACCGTTTAGACAGTTAATGGGAAGTGTATAACTATCTTCTAGGACAAAAAGTAATAACTCATCAGGACTTGAACGGAGTCAGTAATCGAAATACTGCGTAATGGCGGCTCCAGCTATTAGTATTCCGCTTACATACATATATAACATCAATGTCGCACGAGCTCTATCCGTGGCACTTTAAATCGCTAAGTATATCCACATCTGTAAAACTCTGGCACATACCGCTTGGTTAACTATAGCCAATCTCCTTAATAGCATCGCCAATCCAAACACTAGAAAAACACAAACATAAAATAACATACAACAACCTAGTTAACAACGGCTTGCAAATGATAGTCGCTCGGGTTTAACCTAAACATTCATGTCACACCACTCTAACTAAGATGATTGACAACTGCACTTAAATATTAATAACGATAAATATGGGGGGCAGTTTTTTGTAACTTTAAAAAAGCATGTTGCTAGAAAAACTAGAAACATCAAAAGTAGAACTTATCAACTAGAGACGAGTAATTAATCTCCTTTACAGAAAACATTAGTTTTCTTACAAATAAAATAAAACCCCCTTCTTGCTCATACCCAACCATAATAAATACCGGCGTTCCTCAGGGCTCTATCTTTGGGCCTCTACTTTTTCTACATTAATGAACCATCCTTCGCAGTGACCTATTTTGATGACTGTAACTATCAGCACGAGTGATACAAGTTCAACACACTCGAACTATCGTTCCAAAAAGATACAGACAATTCTGAATTAAGTGGAGTGGGGGAGACAAAAATTACAAAATTCTGAGAAAACAACACTTGATCTATATTGGGTAACCTCTCAATTGAAAACGTTACCTAAAACTCTAGAATAGCGTTACTCGTTAATTCTCCGTTCCCCCCGGCAACGTTTACCAGTCTAGCTAAAATCACCATCTCTCTCTCAACGAAATTGTTCTAATTCTCTCTCTCTCTGGGTGGTTCTAATGTCACACCTCCATACACTTCCTTCACGGCCAAACCAGTTTATTAAATCTCCCTGCCTCTAAAGTTCATGTTGTTTTTTTTGTATGTTAAAAATTGTTTCAATTACTCTCTTAACAAAATCTCTTCTATTATCTATCTATCTATCTATCTTATTATTTCTATCTAACTTTTATCTTTATATTATCTATCTATCTATCTATCTATCTGTCCGTCCACATTCCGTCTTATCAACCTCCGTATCTGAGTATCTATCCGTCCGTTCCGTCCTATCTATCTATCTATACAAGATGACTGTACAGATACCGTCAAATCAACCCTTTGAAAATCTGATGTTCTGTTATGTCTATCTGTAAAATGTCCGTCTGTCAACTGTATCTAGCACTTATTTAACACCCATTGTTTCATCCATCTCGTGCAATTTTGAGAAAGTCTTTATGTAAAGGTTTGAAATCAAATGTAAATATTCGGCTCTTCATTTAGCCTTCCAGAAACAATATCTCTGTGCTTGTGCTTACTAATTCACTCTTTCCTCCGCTCTGTCATTTAGCTGAAACTCGTTAACAAATGGTCTCTAACCCATCTCACACTCGGACATTGCAATATCATCCACGCACAAAATTATAAGTGTCGATAACATGGGCCGATGTTATGACATACAAAATACACAAACCTGGTTTTACATCCACCCCTGCTTTATTACAACCTCTTGCCTTTAAATATTTATGTGTCGCGACATTGCTTTTATAATACATATTCAAATCCCTCTCACGTTTATCATCGTTACCAGCAGCAAAACCTTCTCCTAACGACCTTACGTGTATATTCTTGGCAATGAAGCAAGAGAAATTAATAGTGTGCGTATCTGCGTCATTTGTTACCATTACGTCAGAGGTTAGTTTGCCGCCTGGACTATTAACTGGATGCAACCTGTGACCTTAGTAATCACAAAAGTGTATTTTCTTTTTCCTTATATTGTATTAGGCTTCATTATGTTTGTGATTCATGCGAGTTCATATTCTTTCTTTTTACTTTACAGAGTTTCTTCAAATACAATGGACATTGTTTACAGGTTTAAAGTATTCTTTCCATCATCAAGGGGGGGGGTGTTCATTGTTTCGTTTAGTTCCTGTGGAATATAGGACACAAACAGTTGCTCTCCAATCGATTCTAATAGAAAATTATGGACTGTCTTTTTCAGCTGTGCCCAAGTCATTCCAATTTCCCTAGCCTCCTCTTCCACAGTTCTTCTCCAAGTTTCTCCTTTGGCCCTACACTCTTCATCCTTTTCCCCGTGGGCTCCAGTCAAGGGCAATTCTGGCTATGCTTGATTTTTTTCTTCTGAGATGTTTTATCCATCCCGACCTTCTTACCTTAATTTCTGTTTGTATTGGCTGTTGCGCGCATCTTTTCCTTAGCTCTATATTTGTTATTACATCTGGCCATCTTATAAGGAAGTTCCGTCGGAGACATCTATTTACAAATGTCTGTAGTTTGGAGGTGATAATCTTTGAGACATGCTATGTCTCTGAGCCATACAGCATGACTGACTTCACATTTGAGTTAAAGATTCTAATTTTGTTCTCTCTGGATATAGCTAAGGAGTTCCATATTGGTCGAAGCGCATTAAAAGCGCAAAAAAAACAAAACAAAAAAAAAACAACTATTCTTTGACTTCAATTTTAATTTATCGGTACCACTCTTACAACCATCGATAGTTCCTATCTTTAGCTTGTTGAATAGATGTCAAGCGAAATATTTTGCACGAAATATTTTGTTACGAAACGTAAGGCCAGTGGTCCACTGCATCTGATTTGCACAGGCATTTCTGTCAGGTCGCCTTCCTTAACCTTTGACTGCGCGTGTAACTGTGGTACCGATAATATGACAGCTGAATATCTGCTTCAAAGCTGCCCACTATGTGTGGAACAGAGAAAGCATAAATGGCCGTCACCAATACCATTACTGGAAAACAAAGTCTGTGGAGATATCAATAGCCTCAAGCAGACTACTACTTTCTTTGAACTTATTAATTAGACGTCTGAGAGCGTACAATGAAGAATAAGACATGAACTGTATTGAATGTAATTATGCCTCTTTATTTATAAATGTTCAGATCGTGTCTTTTCTTCTTTACAATTGTTTGTCGTAAATAAAGAGATTAATATATTTACAATTATTATACCACTACAAAGTAAAGTACCAAGGGGAGCCGCGGTAGTGATAACGTCGAAAATTGCTGGTATATACAATGGTGATACATTATATCTCAGGGTCTAATTGATAAAGTTCTGTTGATGTATATTTGGTAAAGTATCTCTCTGTTGACGTGATTAAACTGATTGTAGTACATGCGCCCACACAGAGCAGATGATAAATAGGTTAGCTCTGTATTGTCCCTGTGTATAAAGTCTGTAGTGAGTGGTATGAAGGGTACAGTCACTCACCCTGTACTGTCAAGCATAGATCCACGAATCAGACTAGTGTTCATTTCCAATTGACAGCACATCATTTATTTACACAGCAACATCAATCCGATACGATACACTACACAAGTACAACAGGATACACAAAATCAGTAATAAGCAATTACGCAGAATGTCACAGCTGTTCAGTACGATGTAAACCCTGTTTACATCGCAGTTCTAGTGTTACATCAGTAAATTCACCAGAACAACTGCTGACACTGCAGTTACAAAACGCCACCCAGGCTTAGATCTATATATACTAGCAGTTCTAATGTTCCACCAGAACGACTGCTCATACTGCAGTTACAAAACGCCACCCAGGCTTAGATCTATATATGTTCGCAGTTCTAATGTTCCACCAGAACGACTGCTGACACTGCAGTTACAAAACGCCACCCAGGCTTAAATCTATATATACTCAAAAGACTGTCCGCTCTGTAGTCTATAAGTAATCTGGCCTACACAACTCCTGGCCTTATAATCTCTTCAATAACTCTGATATCTGTTCATGGATCCTTAAATCTATATATACTCAAAAGACTGTCCTCTCTGTAGTCTATAAGTAATCTGGCCTACACAACTCCTGGCCTTATAATCTCCAGAAAACTCTCCCTCCATAAGGAACAATGGCCTTACTATCTCCTAGCGCCGTTCCTGCACAATAGAAATCCATCAGGGAGGTAAATATGATCCAAAACATCGGCCTGTAGACACCAAGGCCTCAGAACATGTCCTTAACATAAAGTACACCTTATCTTCTCTTATCTCATCTGCAGATTTATCACATCTTATCTGCAGATAAACACACTTAAATAGGCAAGTACTAGTACACCTCGAAAAATGGCCAAATATCGTTCCCGAACACTACCCTGGGAACACACACAAGATACAGGGCTGACTCTCCAGTCACCCGCCCAAACTTAGACTGCCACGGGATGACACATCTCCCGCACAAAAAACAGTCACCGGACCCGGCTGTTCACGGACTACCCGTGAGCTATTCACAGCCGGCCGAAACCAGTACAGAATAACTAAATGACCAGCGCTCACACGCTTTCTGTACACTCTGTTTTCTTTTTTTAACATATAAATGTTTTAAACAACTCACAATTAAACAAGCTAACAAGTGCGACAACCCTGAATTCACACTGTATAATCAGTATAGTACGTATCACTCCCCTTTGACCTTTACAGGTAGCATAGTGGTTAGTGCACTGGCTTCCTAGCTCAGTGGTCTATGGTTCGATCCCTAGATTAGGTGGGATTTTTTTAGGCCGCAAACGACTCCTGGGTCGATCCAGCTCCAAATGGGTACCAGCGCAACTCTGGGAAGGTTAAGGCGGCCGGCGTGATGCTGACCACATCACACCTAGTGTGCCAACGGTCAAGAAAATATGGGCCTAATACCATATTCCCAATATGCCTCAATGGGCGTGTAACGGGATCCTTTACCTTTTACCAAGTAAAGCTAAATTTTGTGAGTTGTTTCTTTAACAATTGCTAAATTTTGTTCCTCAGTGACCAATGCACTATTCTTCATCATCATGTGCCTTTGTTCTCCTTACAGAGCGTGGAGCCACTACAACAGCTGATCCACTTGCAGGAAGCCTGTATCCAGCATTGACATGCTCTTGCTGCGGTGGTTTTTGTGGCATTTTGTGTTACATAATGAGGTTCCCAGCACCATGCACAACCTCATAGTTGCCGCCTTGTACGAAATGCCTGAGGGTGCAATGATATTAAGCTTTCTTTGCCTCTCTATATTACATCCCCCTCCCCCACCCCACCCTATCCGTATGAACTGAACTGGACTGGGCTTTGACATTATTGCTAATCCTATATGTAAAATCCCAGCTTTTTCTGTCAGTGCGTAACGCTAAGGGACGCAACTTTAGTAGAAAGTTAGACATTAATTGTATTGTTTCCCTTATATGTACTCTCTAGAAAATAGTAACACTTACCAAAGAAGAATGCGCAAATGACGGTGTTGTACACAAAAATATATTTATAGAATGTGTGATCCCGTATACACACACATTGGGATCATCGCTGCTGGTCTTTTTTAAATACTTTTGTTGCCGTTAGGTATTGGTGCTTTTGAATTTAATTCCCGTATTTCTTATGACGGGCTTTTACACTAGTTACTAAATAAACAAAGCTAACTGAAAATGGAACGCACATACAGGAATCTTCAGCATAATGCTTCAGGCACTGTGTACAACCTACAGGTAAAGCCAAATATTGAGCATCTACTTCAAAGATGACCAAAATATGAGGAATACGGAAACCGCCATCACCAGTACCAGTCTTGGAAAAAAACTCTACGTAGATACCAAAAATGACACTAAATGTGGGCAATCCTGAGCCAATAACAATAAGGAACCAAAAGCCAGAACAGACAGGCACATTTACTTACCTAGGATGCATAGTAACACCTGACGGCGGAACAAGCAAGGACATTAACAACAGAATGAATAAAGCGAGAACAGCCTTTGCTAGTCTCAACAACATTTGGAAGTCTTCCCAGTACAGCACAAACACTAAATTAAGACTGTATGAGAGCTGTGTACTTTCTGTGCTTCTCTATGGTGCGGAATGTTGGAGAGTAACAGAGACGGAAATGTTGAAACTGTCCTCCTTCTATACAATCTGCCTAAGGAAAATTCTCCGAATCTTTTGGCCGAATACCATCAGCAACCAAGAATTACTTATTCGGAGTAACCAGGAGGATATACACACCATCATAGCTGGCTGACGCTGGAGTTGGAATGGCCATGTCCTCAGAAGGGACCCTGATACCATCACAAGAACAGCTATGCTATGGACCCCCGAGGGAAAGCGAAACAGAGGCCAACCAAAAACAACTTGGCGGAGAACTGTGGAAGCCGAGATGCAAAGAATGAACCAGAGTTGGGGCACTGTACGAAGGATGGTCGCCGACCGAGCAAAGTGGAATCAATTTGTTGCTGCCCTACAAGACGCTACCAGGCGTGATGGCCACTGACGGCTTTGACGGTCGGCGGCTATGGATCATAGAAGAAAAGGAAGATACTTAAGCCTCAAGCTGACCTCTGCTTTCTTTGAACAAATTCAAGTTGACGTCTGAAAGTGAACGAAAAAGATGAATGATTCACCAGTGGATGCATAAATGTAGAGAAGTAACAAATCTCCACCTTTATCGAATCAATTCATGTATTTCTCTATCTCTGCTGTTTTTGTTTAAAAAACCTACTGGCTTGGATACATTTATTAATAAATAAAAAGAGAAAACTGAAGCCTGTGAACATTAAGTTAAAAATTCACTTAAATGGGTATGTTGTAGGCACTCGTAAGAAATAAAGAAGTAGAAAACTAGATAGCTGAAAAACAACAGAAGTGATACGCTTACCGGGGATTCGAACCCAGGACCATCCGAACGGCAACACCGCCTCTTTACGGGAGAGAATCGTGACTAACTGGCCTGCCAGTTAGACTCCTTCTGGATATAGCAGCCATATTATCTGCGTCACTGCTCTGTTTGCCTCCTGACTCACGCGGGTAAACGACAATTAACAATGTTCTTAATTACCCATGGTTTGGAACAATAAAATGTCACAGAATGGCTTAGGTGCAAGATGTCGATTGCTGCTAACGGCTCTGAGAAATTGGAGAATGTGTAGAAAGCTGAGGATACAAAGTCATCTCGTTTTGACCAGGCACGCCAAGTTGAACCTAGACATACGATCCATCGGTTATATTATGGTGCATGTCCAAAGAGAAAATGCAATGTCGTTCTACAAAGTCGAAGATTTTAAATATGCAGACTGCAAGGTATTTTATGTTAAAAACATTGCTCCCTAATTTAACCTACGACCTTTATGCCTAAGTTATTGTTGTTGTTATTGATCCAGCTACACTTGGGCTCTTGCCCTTCGGCCCAATCCCACGTTGTGATATCTGCATGTTTTCGTAAGTTGTTTTGTTTCTCCATACACCATGTTCCACTTCTCTTGCCTCGGAGTAAGGAGCATTTTCCTAATTTCATCGAGTGCTGGCCACTCAAAGAGATGGTGGTCAACAGTTTCGTAGGGGTAGTTACATAGCTGGTACTCTGGAGAGTGTTGTGGTGTGTCTAAGTTAAACGGGGAGAGCCTCGACGAAACGAGATATAACTTCTAAAAACGACTACAATGTTAAACATAAACTTTTATGACCATGTGTAGAAATACAAAACACCCCTGCAGAAAAGCATCATGGAAGGAAAAATTGAAGGTAAGCGGGCAGAAGGAAGATATTGCTATAAGTGAGAACAGCAAGAGATGGATAGGGAAGACTCCGTCAGAGTGCACGTGATAGGGAAGACTCCGTCAGAGTGCACGTGATAGGGAAGACTCCGTCAGAGTGCACGTGATAGGGAAGACTCCGTCAGAGTGCTCGTGATAGGGAAGACTCCGTCAGAGTGCACGTGATAGGAAAGACTCCGCCAGAGTGCACGTGATAGGGAAGACTCCGCCAGAGTGCACGTGATAGGGAAGACTCCGTCAGAGTGCACGTGATAGGGAAGACTCCGTCAGAGTGCACGTGATAGGGAAGACTCCGTCAGAGTGCACGTGATAGGGAATACTCCGTTAGAGTGCACGTTTACAGTAGATGACAAAAGACGCCAGGGAATCCTTTGCAGCCCACCTTCAATGTCACGATGGTAACTGATCTGGTCTCACCTGTATAAAGCTGGACAGCCAAGCGATGTTTTTACCAGATGCCACTCACAGATTCTGAAATGTCAGCGTAACCATCATTGACCGAATGGATCTTTTAAAGCAAGGGTCGGTAGCCGGTGGATCTAAAGTACTGATAGATTCCAGTGGATCATTTGGTAGATGTTCAGGTAATTGGGGGAGAGGCGAACGACATAGTTTTTAACCGAGGTAAATTTTGGACCAGCCCTCTCCTGCACTTAAAAGTGCGATGTCCTCACGTTTAAAGGCACTTTCTACCGCATTCCCAGTGAACATCTGGAAGCAAGCTAAGTAAAATTCATGTTATTCGTGAACTGCTTTAAGACAGAAAGCGATCTTTTCTTTGAAGTGAAGATAACATCGGTAAACAAAAAATCGTTTTAATTTTCCAAAGTTCTGTCGCTGGGACTGCAGGAAGAGGATTTTGCAGTAGAGATAAAAAGTTACACATACGTTGCAACTTAATCCTAATTTCAGATACTCTGAAACCTGAAAACATACATAAATTTATCAAGGTAGATCACTAGAGAGGACTCATTATTTCTAAAGTAGATTCATACAGATCATGGGTTGCCTTCCGCTGTTTTAAAGTGCCGCACAATTTTTTTATGCAGTCACCAAGGATATGTCTTAATAGAGATATTGAAACAAGATGTCATAAAGCCAGTGTAGTGACGTACCAACTGTCACCTGTGCACACACATCTGGTGGGAGCTGTTTTGCGGTGCTTTAAAATTTAGTTAATTTGTATTGAGGTTTTAGCACGGCATCGCACTTCTACTAAATGCTTATACGCATCATCATGTGACGTATTCTCTCCAGAACGTTGTCTGCATTACAGCCACTCACGTCTGTTGTTTTTCTGTTGTCTAGTGTTCTACTTCTTTATTTCGTACGAGTGCCTGAAAACATACCTTTATGTTTGTCTAATATTTATTTACTGTTTACAGGCCTCAGGTTTCCCTTCCTTATGTGTTATAAATGTTTACAGCTGCTCTGAACGCATCACGATTCTGGGCAAGTCGACCTGCATCAATCAAAGACAGGTTCAGACTCTCTGTGATGTCCTGAGTCCACCTTCGTCTAGGTCGACCCCTTCCCCTTTTTCCAGGGACCATGCCTTCCATCACTAATTTGTCCAGCCTATTATGTCTTTTTATATGACCGAAACTTTTCAGCTTCCTTATTGCGATGGTATTTAGGAGCCGATTTTCCTCTACGTTTAGTGAGTTTACATATACGCATATGTATTTGATTAGAATGATGACGTATGTATTTTACCAGGCCTGAAGTAGACTCTACAATAATGGGAATATGCTTTCAGCCTTCGGGCAAGATCAAGGTGTTTTTTCGTATTGTGGCATGAGCCACTTAAGGATTGCGTGTTTTTAACCACTTATTAAAGATTGTATATGCTTGCTATAGGCAGCATTCTGGATGTGTCAGCAGTTGCTAAGCAGTATGTTCTTGCCAACTCTGTTCTTTCAGTGTCAGACTTGGTTCATGATTAGAGAACATCGGTTTTTAAAAAAATCGTTTTAATTTTCCAGCGTTCTGTCGCTGGAACTGGAGGAAGAGGATTGTGCAGTAGAGATAAAAGTTACACATAAGATGCTCATGATTAGAGCACAAGAGAGCGAATTCACATAGTAAGAGACGAAATGATTTTTTTTTTTTTTTTTTTAAGTCATTAATGTTACCAGGAGATACAGTAAGAGAAATAATGACATCAGAACAATTGCAGGAACTACTTCGTGCATCACATATATCGAGAAACAGAAAATAATTTGGTGTGCCCATCCTAAGAGTATCGAGCCCGATAAATTAGCACTACGAGCCTACAACAGTAGTTGGTTTTAGGGTTCGGGGAAGCCATGAGGCAGGTGGATAGACAATCTTACCAACATCCTACAACAGCAGTAAAAAACAACTCGATTGGTTAACGAAATGAAAACGTTAGCCCTCCACACCGCCTTCACGGCCTGAGGGGACATATATAGTACTTAAGAACTGAGGATAAGTTAATAAGCAAAGCACGTCTAAACAGTGGCGGATCTACATGTTGGAGGCCCAGAAGCCAAAACTCTTGGAGGGACCCCTTTTATTAAAAAAGTGTTGGTGCATGGGACATAAACTCTTATTGAGAAAACTGGACTTAGGTGCACTGAAGCTCAAGCTTCATTAGCTTCATAATAGATCCGCCTCTGCGTGTAAATATCGTTCATCTACTGCTTAAATTAAACTAGACATAGTCATCTATTTGTTTGCCTTCGTGAAAACTTTTCTTTCTGTTTATGTTTTTTTTTCTAGATACTTTGGCTTTGTCAGTTTCCTAGATTGAAGTGTAGAGCGTTACTATTGTAACAACCTGTATGACATTTGAAGACCTCATTGGAAAAACCTGACATGTAACATTTATAGAAAAAATTTGAGTGAGTGCCCTAAGCCCTTTAAACATATTCGAAAGAAGGTGTAGATATCAAAATTATATTTGAAAGCTCATTAGTCTCCAAGAAAATGAAACAGAAAATCATGAAATTCTTATGTGTGTTTTAGCGTTTCACCTTTTCATACTCCTCATGGACGATGTCATCAAGGCATGTAAGGAGAGAACAAGAAAGTATTCAGTGGGGTACTGGAAGATGAGACAGGTCTGTATTTCAGAGCTGGCATTTGCTGATGATGTTGCCCTGATTGCTAAATCATAGGCACATATCTAATCCAACCTGCAAGTCTGGAAGGAAGAGCTGGAGAAGAGAGGGATGGTCATAAGCAGCTCCAAAACTAAATCCATGGTGATATCACGAGAAGAAAGAAGACATCAGATTAAGCTGGAAGAACAGGTCCTGGAGCAGGTCGACTACTTTAAATACCTCAGAGCTATTATAGACCGAAAGGGAGGCATCAAAGAAGTTAAAAGGTAAAGGAACCCGTTACACGCCCATTGAGGCATATTGGGAATATGGTGTTAGGCCCATATTATCTTGACCGTCGGCACACGAGGGGTGATGTGGTCGGCATCACGCCGGCCGCCTTAACCTTCCCAGAGTAGCTCTGGTACCCATTTGGGGCTGGGTCAACCCAGGAGCCGTTTGTGGCCTAAAAATTTTCCGCCTCATCTGGGGATCGAACCATAGACCACTGCGCTAGGAAGCCAGTGCACTAACCACTATGCTACCGCGAAAGAAGAGTTGGCCACTCGAAAATCAGCAGCTGGGAGACTTTTTCAGGCCATAAATCGAGGATTCCTCAGCAAGAGAGATGTTGGTAAAAAAAACGAAGATGGCTGTATACCGTTCCACCTATGTCCCAGTCTTGACATATGGATGGGAGTCATGGGCAATGACTACAACCCACAAAAGCCAGATCCAAACCTCCGAAATGAGGTATCTGAGGAAGGTGGTTGAAGTAACAAGAAGAGACATGCTCCGCAACCAGGCGATACGTCAAGGCCTAAAATCCCACTCCCTGCAGACCCAAGTAGAACAGTCCCAACTAAGATGGTTTGGCCATGTCTGCAGAATGGGAGAAGATCGGCTACCACGACAAGCATGGGAAACAAAGAGCCAGGGATCCAGACCCCCAGGACGACCCAGGGTCTTTGAAGGACCGAGGACTAGAATGGAACCAGGCCAGGAGGAAGACAGCCGATAGGATAGTCTGGCGCTCTTTCTTCCAAACCTCTACACCTCACGGTAGAAGGGAAACGACTAAGTAAGTAAGTAAGTTTTAGCTTTTCAAAGTTTATAATTTAATTTTCTCGCATTTCATTTTTTCTTTTAACATATCTGGGGGTTTTTTTTTCCAATGAGGTCTTCAGTTATGATTGTATTTGTACTGGTGCCACGAATTACAGAGTTTGTTTACTTGTGGCGTGCAATGGCGTCGTGAAATGAATACTGCCTTGGTGCATTGTTTCAATAAAGTATCCTTCTATATATCCATACTATTTGTGGTTGACTCTCTTTTCAGATTAAATCCAATGCGTTTATCAAATGAAACCTCTTATCTGCTATCTCTCAGTTAACTTTAAATGCCAAGAAATCTATAAGTGTATTAATTCATTCGTTAAATTTCGCTTCATTTCCCCCAGGGATCATAGGTCTGTAATAAATGTGTGTCAAATCCTCATTTCCCGTGCTGTTATATCAAGGAAGATATAACACTTCCTTAGTCGATTTCTTGGACAAGGTACCTCAGTTTTCTATTCCAAGCATCTACGGATCTAGCTGTGATGTGACCTTTTACTTGTTCCAAAGTTTTGTTCATTCTTTTTTTTTTTCGTTTCGTTGATTATTTACTTTCTTGTTTCGGTATTTCTTTCAGGTTTTACGATTTTCTTGCATTATTATTGTTCTTTTTTCGCTCATCACTATGGTTGTTTGCTTTTTCTATCCGTTAGTATCGCTCATCTGGTGTATGTTTCTCATCATCGTATGTTTTTGTAGTACCTATATGTAATTCTTATCCTTGTCACCGGTTTGTAATTGTGGCTGACGAAGGGTAAAACCCGAAACGTCCCTTGTTTCACGTGAACCGCTAATTTGTAGAACTGATTCAATACCGTTTTATTAGTTTATATACTGTTATATCAAGGCGGTTCCATGTTTTCTTTATCCCTGTTATGTCTGCGGTTCTCTTCTGTATGTGTTGTTTTTTTTGTCGGTCCCTCCTCTACCTCTCTGACCCTGTTGACTCCAGAACAAGAACAGCCTTGTAATACTTGAGTTCTTAGCCATCGTCAGCATCTTCTTCTCATTTCTAGTTCCTCTGGCGCTTGTCAGTTCCACCACATTCCTCATTTTTGCCATACATTTTCAGTCCTTCTATTCTACGCATTCTTCATTTATTAAAAGGTGTACTTTTTTTTTTTTTGCTTTTAATTTCTTGCTTTTATTGTTCTCCCTATAAATAAACAAACAAGCAAACTCCGAAACACTTAACCAGATATGCAAAAAAGTGTGTTCATGGCAGAGGCGTTGTGGTGAAGTGGGATGTTATAAATATTTATATGGGGACTTAGTGTACTGACTGAGATCAGCTGTGAAGGTATCTATATCTATTAAGAGTAGTGTATTATAGATAACCTTACTTGCTACCACATATCTATATATCTCAGTCAGAATTATTCTGCAATAGTGTGATGACTACGTTATGTGTCTAGGGTATGTGTAGGATGAAGTGTAAGTCAAAACAACAACAGACAGATAAACAATTTTAATTTATTCCACTATACTTGACAACACTGGGACACTCACATACATATAACACTCTAAAGGATATCTTAAGGAGTCACTGATAACTTTTCAAATAACAATATGTATTCATTGCTGATATGAATGAATATGTGTCCTGATTCAATTACAAAGGAACCAGGAATCACAATCAATTTTAATTACAAGTATATGTACAGAATTTATCAATATGAATATTGTAGTGACATATATTTTTAAAAATATCCTATGTGTGTCAGTTGTGTAGTGGTAATATGAGGTAATACTGGTTTTGTTTTGTTCAAGCTCTGTTGGTATTTGTCATCATGACTTCAATAGTTTGTCTTTAGGGACTAGTATTGGAGATGTTCTCAGTTCCTGATATTAAGACAATTAAATTCCCCTCTTAAGGTGATTTTTACAAAGTCATTTCAAGATGTGGGGACATAATGTTGAGCTCAGCTGGCCAAACAGCTTATCTTGAGTGATGGCGGCAGGAAAGGACTCCTCTGCTCGAATTCTCCTCTGGGCTCTGGAGACACCTCACTGATAGCTAAAAAGACCAAGGAGTATGCTGTCCGACTCTGGATTCAGCAAAGCTCTGACCAGGTGCAGCTCAATACCATCAAGACCACGGTCCCTGAAAACAAGAAGGATATACCTTCTACTTCATAACTAATTGATACTCGAGTTCTACACTGAACACAATACAACACAAACATTGAGTTCAGAGCGTTAGGCCAACTGTCAGCTTCATCTGAAATACTTTATACCAGTATTTACCTCCTTAATGGTTACCACGCCTCTGCACTTCCAGCATTATTTCTGTCTAATCAATCATCCAGGTGTCAGTGTACTATTTGGCCATTCCATGCCGTTTTACTTCCCTCCGACACCCTCTGTTCAGGCTGGAGCATTATAGGCTTTATCTCCTGTTTGCCACTGAACTACACATATATATACAGGCATAAATTAACAATTTACATTCAATTTTCATTAAAAGATACTGAATGGTTCAAGCTTACCACAATTTCATGGAAATAAACACAGATACGTTGATTAGCAATGAATTCTGGCACAATTACTGGCACAAATTCCCATCTGCTTATGTTCCAGGCTTTTATTTTAGCAAAAATGTGAGCTGGCTTCAACGCACTGTCGCTTTATCGAGATTATTTGCACCAGTGGTCTCGAACTAACGCTCCTAAGTGAGTATATCAGCAAGTCTAGCCAATGAGGCCACGTTTCGACAAGTGTTTGAAAAAATGTTACCTTTCTACGTCTCCCTAACAACCAAGATAGTATTTATAGCCCGACCAATCGTGGTTAGGCTTTCATTTGTTGCGCTCCAATCAATTTGGAGTTTACATGGTAGGCTACTTATGTAACGTAAGGTTTTTTCAAACACGTTATAAAAAAAATTTTATGAGCAGAAATGATTCCATGCTGTCAGGCATCCCCACTATTTTATTTTGGGTATAATTTATTAATTCCTGGACTATTTGCGTAACGTTTTACATATTCTTTGTCAGCAAACCCTAAGGAACCCAAATATCCAAATTTAAAAGAGCTACGTGGCTGCGTTCAAAATATGCAATTTCTACCTCCTGTTTCGAAGATGTGCTGTCTGGGAAGGGTAGTGTATTTTATCACTGTCCGTCTGAAAAAAAAATTAGTGCATGTAGTCTTACACGCGTGATGGCAGCATTTGTGTATCGCGCGAAGCGTGTTGCATGCGTTCCTGATTTTCAGCCCTCCCTTCTCTCTTTATCCTTTAGTCCATCTGTTCGTTCGTTTTGGTAACGCAGTGTAGAAAAAGACATGAATGGAATTTAAAATTTAGGTCAACTTGCATATTTCAAGGTTTTTCTTAGAAAGGCAGCACATTTTATTGTGTGTTTGGGAAACGCGTGTATGTTGCAAAAGGCCTATATTTAACGTGGAAACGTTACAATTTGCAGACGAAGCATAAAACAAAGGGGATTTCGAGTACTGTCATTGTGACAGCACTGTTCTTTACCATTCTTCTTCCTTTATTTATTATATGTATTTATTAGGCTTTATATTTACTAGATAATTTATATATGTGGATTAGAATATTCCACGACACCTCCCCTCTTAAAACAGACATTATATGTCAGTCCTTTATTCTATATACACATAGAGAAATTTATTATTATTTCTGGGGTTTACGGTGATTCTCATCACACGGATGGCGGCTTAAAAAATCCGCTCCCAAATTGGTTTTTCCAGATATATACTCAATGCTAAAATTATATGGAGCCAAAAGTAAAGACCATCGGAGTAACCTGGAGTTCTCATGCCTAGCCTGTGCTAGAAACGATAAAGGTTTGTGATCTGTTTGCAACTTAAATGCCTTCCCATATAGATAAATATTGAATTTCTTTATCGCCCATATTACTGCAAGACATTCTTTTTCGCTAGTTGAGTAGTTGATTTCAGCTTTATTCAACTTTCTGCTAGCATATGCCACTGGGCTTAATTCCCCATCCAATGCATCAGATCTCTGTAGTAGAGTTGCACCCAGCCCAATATTACTTGCATCCGTCCTTACTATGAATTCTTGACTTAAGTCAGGTAATTTCAAAATGGGTTTACTTGTGAGCTTTTCCTTCAATTCTTGGTAAGTCATTTCACATTGTGGTGTCCATGTAATGTGATCTGGATGTCCTTTACGTGTCAATTCAGTTAACGGTGCACATATGGAATTAAAGTTTTTGATATACTTCTGGTAGAAACCACATAATGAGACAAAGGATCTCACGTCCTTCTTGGTTTGTGGTCTCGGGGCTTTCTGTAGTTTCTCTAAATTCTTTGGGTCAGGGGTCATGTTTCCCTGATAAACTGTGTGTCCCAAAAATTCCAATTCTTTACATCCAACGCAACATTTGGTTGGTCGGGCTGTTAAATTTGCCTCCCTAAGTCGATTAAACAGCATGTTCAGAGAGTCAATGTGTTCCTCAAATGTTTCTGTTGCTATCAGGATATCATCCATGAATTTGTTATACATGGATTATTCAGAGGGTCCAATAATTTTCTCATCATTCTAGAGAAGACACTAGGCGCATTCTTCAATCCAAATGGCAATCTATTAAACTCATAGTGTCCTTCTGAGGTACTAAAGGCTAGGTATGGTCTAACCTCAGGCTTTACTGGGATCTGATAGTATCCTTTACTCAAATCCACTTTTGAGAAATATTTAGCTTTATTTAGTCTGGCAAACAGCTGATTTGTATCCGGCAATGGATCCACCTGTCCTTCTGTAATAGCATTCAGTCTCCTGTAATCTATACAGAGTCTATGTTCTCCAGAGGGCTTCCTTAAGAGTACAACTCCGGAACTATACGAAGACTCACTGTGCGAAATAATTCCTTCCTTCAACAGATAGTCTATCTCTTCCTTCAAAGCTTTTTCCTTAGCAAACGGAATCGAATATGGTTTCATACATACAGGTGTGGGGTCTATCAGTTTCATATCATATTCCAATAGGTTTGTATGCCCTGGTCGGTCTGTTAACACCTCTGCATGATTATTTAGAACCTGTTGCACTCTCTCTTTCTGAGTTTTCGTTAAATGTGTACTGATTTTCACCTGTGCTGCTGTCTCACAGGGGTGTAATGGATACTCAAATGATGAAAGTGGTTCCTTTTTCATCTCCATGGCGATGGACAAGGTCAACAAGTGTGTCTCTTCCTGATGTTCTCTTTCCAAATATTTCTTCAGGAGATTCACATGATAGATTTTTTCTTTCCCCTTCTTATCTATCTTATAATTTGTTCTAGATACCTTCTCTAAAACTGTATATGGACCCTGCCATCCAATTTGTAACTTATTCTGACTCCCAGGCAAAAGAAGCAGTACTTTCTCTCCCACAGCCAAATTTCTGTCTTTCGCCTTCCTGTTATAATAGGCAGCATGTTTCTTCCTGGCTTGTTTTCAAATTTTCATTGGCAAGTTTCCAGCCAGTTTTTAACCGAGTGGTCAGCTCATTCACATATTGGTATGAAGATGTAATGTTTTCCTCTGCCTTTTCATCAGTCCACGTTCTTAACAAAGCTTCAAGTGGACCTTTTATTGGCCTTCCAAACAATAATGTTGCCGGGGCCATACCGGTTGAACTATGGGGTACCTCCCGATAAGCAAAAAGGGCGGCGTGCAGGTACTGGTCCCATGTATCTGGTTTTTCGTGTGCCAACTTTCTCAGGATCGACATCAATGTGCCGTTAAATCTTTCCACTTGGCCGTTCCCTTGGGGATGATACACACTACAATGGAAGTGTTTGGCCTGGAAGATCCTGAAAACTTCTTCAGTTAGTTTCCCCTTGAACTGAGAGCCATTATCAGTCAAGATTTGATTGGGAAATCCTAACCTTGTGAAAATTGTGAGCAATGCCTCTGCCACATGTTTAGAATCAATCGATGACAGGGCTACTGCCTCTCCCCACATAGAACAAGTGTCCACCAGAGTCAGAATGTAGCTGTTCCTTCTCTTGGTTCGGGTGAGAGGTCCCACAAGATCCACGGCAACTCTCTCAAAGGGTGTTCCCACTATGGGCATTTCCCCCAGAGTTGCTGGTGCAGTCCAATGTTTAGGTGCTACTCGTTGGCACTCTGGACAGGATTTTACATATCGTTTGATATCTTCAGTTATTCCTGGCCAGAAATAGTGACAAGCTATTCGCTGTCCTGTTGCGCTGATTCCCATATGACCACTGAAGGGAATCGCATGCCCTAGTTCCAACACTTTAGTCCTATATGAAGTGGGAAGGACCAGCTGTCCGTGACCATTGGATTCAGATCCAGCCTTCCTATATATCAGTTTGTTCTTCATATAAAACTCTCCCTTGCCTGGAGGTGTATGAGATTTGGGCAACTTCTTGAAACATGGCTTGAGTGTTTTGTCCTCAGCCTGTGCCTTCCTCATCTCATCTGGATGAGTATTTATTGGATTATCCTCCTCCTTGTTTGACTGTGATCTGGTCTGCACTGTTGCCAATATCACAGGTCTCTGGGATTCCCCAAGAAGACATATCTACACCCCAATATCAGAGGGTAGATTGGCTCATTTATCACTGCTGCTTTTATGATTCCTTCCACATATCGCGTTTTCACTTTTATTCGGGCGACGGGAAGTGTCATGGTAGCTACATCCTTGGTTGCAGTTTGAATCTCCACTGTTTCTGTGGTGTATTGATCGGCCTGCACCAGGTGAGAACTCACAACGGAATCGTAATCTAAACCGGTATCATATAAACATCTTATAGTGACACCATTACAGATGACATCTTCACACACTGGGGGATGGTATGGTTCCTGTAATTCTTCAGGTTTGCCCTTCTTTTCCTTTTTCCCCGATGTCATAGCAGCAAAATGAGGAGGTTTCCTTCTACAATGGTCAGTGTCATGATTGTTCATCTTACAATTTTTTACACCACCTTTTTCCTTGGTTGAAAGATTTTCTTTCATCATATTTCCTTTCATCGAATTGTGGGAATTTATTTTTATTGTCATACCGTGGCCTATCAAATTGGTGCTTACCTTTATTTTGATCCTTAGGATCAAATTTATTAAAGTTCTGTGGTGCCCTAAAGTTATCCACTTGTTTCTTTTTATTACCTGTTACCTCTGCTTGAGCTGCTTGATACCTTTCAGCAACATTTAGCAACTCATCCAGCCTCTCTGCACCTTGTTCCATGAGAAACTTTCTCAGGTCTGGAGCCATGGACTCTCTTAATTGCTCTATAAGGACCATTTCCTTAAGATCTTGGGTTTTCCCCAGAGAAGTCCATTTCTCCAAGTATGTCTCTATTCGTGCAGAGAACTGGTGATAGGTTTCACCTGACAGTAGTTTAGCATTCCTAAATTTTTTCCTATAGAATTCTGTATTCTTTTCATACCTTAACAAAAGAGCCTGCTTTAGCATGTCATAATTTTCCTGATCACCTCTGCTCATTTTTGCAAAAACTTCATAAGCTGCCCCACGAAGTCCCTGAGATAACTTTAAGCTCCACCTTTCTCTCTCTAACCCATACGTGGTAGCTAATAGTTCATATCTATTTATATAGCTCTCAATATCATCGTCTTTCTCAACAAAATGATCTAAATGAAAATTCATAGCTGAGGTTGAGGCTCCCTGAGTAACCGTAGCATCAGAGGCAAAGGGACTGGCACCATTTTCAGGAGCATGGCCTTGAAACTCAAACTCCCTTAGTCGTAACTCATGTTCCCTTTGTAATCTCTTCTCCTCCTTTTCTGCTTCCCTTTCTGCAGCTAATTTCTTCTCTTCCCTTTCTGCAGCTTGTCTTCTTTCTTCTGCAGCCTGTCTTCTTTCTTCGGCTTCCAATGCTTTAGCCTCTTTGTCAGCCTCAATCTGCAACCTCTTAGTCTCAGCCTCAGCTTCAAACTGTAACTTCTTAATTTCCCTTTCAGCCTCTAACCTTCTTTCGGCTTCTTTTTCTAATCTTCTTTCTTCGCGTTCAATAAATTTGTCACATTCCGTCGTGACATAGGCAACCATAACTTGCCCATCTAATCCTAACTCTTTTGCAGTCTGTACAGCAGCAGATCGAAACTTGGCCAGGTCCGCTATTGTCTATCAGGTAAATTTCTACAATGTCTAACCAACAATTTAATCTCTAAGTATATCTAATGGACAACACAGGCACCGTGAGCTCAACCTTATTTAATTCCACCCAAGGATACCTTTTAATTCTTATATTCCCTGAAGTGAATTACCCCCAATATTTTTAATAGGGAAAGATTCAAAATCCCAAGAGCGAGACCCCAATATATGTGGTGAAGTGGGATGTTATAAATATTTATATGGGGACTTAGTGTACTGACTGAGATCAGCTGTGAAGGTATCTATATCTATTAAGAGTAGTGTATTATAGATAACCTTACTTGCTACCACATATCTATATATCTCAGTCAGAATTATTCTGCAATAGTGTGATGACTACGTTATGTGTCTAGGGTATGTGTAGGATGAAGTGTAAGTCAAAACAACAACAGACAGATAAACAATTTAATTTATTCCACTATACTTGACAACACTGGGACACTCACATACATATAACACTCTAAAGGATATCTTAAGGAGTCACTGATAACTTTTCAAATAACAATATGTATTCATTGCTGATATGAATGAATATGTGTCCTGATTCAATTACAAAGGAACCAGGAATCACAATCAATTTTAATTACAAGTATATGTACAGAATTTATCAATATGAATATTGTAGTGACATATATTATTAAAAATATCCTATGTGTGTCAGTTGTGTAGTGGTAATATGAGGTAATACTGGTTTTGTTTTGTTCAAGCTCTGTTGGTATTTGTCATCATGACTTCAATAGTTTGTCTTTTGGGACTAGTATTGGAGATGTTCTCAGTTCCTGATATTAAGACAATTAAATTCCCCTCTGAATGTTATTTTTACAAAGTCATTTCAAGATGAGGGGGCATAATGTTGAGCTCAGCTGGCCAAATCAGCTTATCTTGCGTGATGGCGGCAGGAAAGGACTCCTCTGCTCGAATTCTCCCCTGGGCTCTGGAGACACCTCACTGATAGCTAAAAAGACCAAGGAGTATGCTGTCCGACTCTGGATTCAGCAAAGCTCTGACCAGGTGCTGCTCAGTACCATCAAGACCACGGTCCCTGAAAACAAGAAGGATGTACCTTCTACTTCATAACTAATTGATACTCTAGTTCTACACTGAGCACAATACAACACAAACATTGAGTTCAGAGCGTTAGGCCAACTGTCAGCTTCATCTGAAATACTTTATACCAGTATTTACCTCCTTAATGGTTACCACGCCTCTGCACTTCCAGCATTATTTCTGTCTAATCAATCATCCAGGTGTCAGTGTACTATTTGGCCATTCCATGCCGTTTTACTTCCCTCCGACACCCTCTGTTCAGGCTGGAGCATTATAGGCTTTATCTCCTGTTTGCCACTGAACTACACATATATATACAGGCATAAATTAACAATTTACATTCAATTTTCATTAAAAGATACTGAATGGTTCAAGCTTACCACAATTTCATGGAAATAAACACAGATACGTTGATTAGCAATGAATTCTGGCACAATTACTGGCACAAATTCCCATCTGCTTATGTTCCAGGCTTTTATTTAACACAAATATGAGCTGGCTTCAACGCACTGTTGCTTTATCAAGATTATTTGCACTAGTGGTCTCGAACTAACGCTCCTAAGTGAGTATATCAGCGAGTCTAGCCAATGAGGCCACGTTTCGACAAGTGTTTGAAAAAATGTTACCTTTTCACGTCTCCCCTAACAACGAAAGATAGTATTTATAGCCCGACCAATCGTGGTTAGTCTTTCATTTGTTGCGCTCCAATCAATTTGGAGTTTACATGGTAGGCTAATTCTGTAACGTAAGATTTTTTTTCAAACACGTTATAAAAAAATTTTATGAGCAGAAATGATTCCATGCTGTCAGGCATCCCCACTATTTTATTTTGGTTATAATTTATTAATTCCTGGACTATTTGCGTAACGTTTTACATATTCTTTGTCAGCAAGCCCTAAGGAACCCAAATATCCAAATTTAAAAGAGCTACGTGGCTGCGTTCAAAATATGCAATTCCTTCTACCTCCTGTTTCGAAGATGTGCTGTCTGGGTACTGTTATGTTTTCAACCGTAAACCCATCTATTGTTATCTTTCCTAATAAGCGTTTTTTATGATTTATAAACCTAACTCTGGGATGGGTAATGTATTTTATCACTGTCCGTCTGAAAAAAAGTTAGTGCATGTAGTCTTACACGCGTGATAGTAGTAATTGTGTATCGCGCGACGCGGGTTTAGTGTTCGGCTTTCTGCCTCTCCCTTCTCGCTATCCTTTTGTCCATCTGTCTTTTGATCTTGGTAACATAGTGTAGAAAAAGACATGAATGGAATTTAAAATTTAGGTCAACTTGCATATTTCAAGGTTTTTCTTAGAAAGGCAGCACATTTTATTGTGTGTTTGGGAAACGCGTGTATGTTGCAGAAGGCCTTTAATATCAACGTGAAACGTTACAATTTGCATACGCAGTAGAAAACAAGGGGATTTCGAGTACAGTCATTGTGACAGCACTGTTCTTTACCATTCTTCTTCCTTTATTTATTATATGTATTTATTAGGCTTTATATTTACCTAATAATTTATATATGTGGATTAGAATATTCCACGACACCTCCCCTCTTAAAACAGACATTATATGTCAGTCCTTTATTCTATATTCACATAGAGAAATTTATTATTATTTCTGGGGTTTACGGTGATTCTCATCACACGGATGGCGGCTTAAAAAATCCGCTCCCAAATTGGTTTTTCCAGATATATACTCAATGCTAAAATTATATGGAGCCAAAAGTAAAGACCATCGGAGTAACCTGGAGTTCTCATGCCTAGCCTGTGCTAGAAACGATAACGGTTTGTGGTCTGTTTGCAACTTAAATGCCTTCCCATATAGATAAATATTGAATTTCTTTATCGCCCATATTACTGCAAGACATTCTTTTTCGCTAGTTGAGTAATTGATTTCAGCTTTATTCAACTTTCTGCTAGCATATGCCACTGGGCTTAATTCCCCATCCAATGCATCTGATTTCTGTAGTAGAGTTGCTCCTAGCCCAATATTACTTGCATCCGTCCTTACAATGAATTCTTGACTTAAGTCAGGTAATTTCAAAATGGGTTTACTTGTGAGCTTTTCCTTCAATTCTTGGTAAGTCATTTCACATTGTGGTGTCCATGTAATGCGATCTGGATGTCCTTTACGTGTCAATTCAGTTAATGGTGCACATATGGAATTAAAGTTTTTGATATACTTCTGGTAGAAACCACATAATGAGACAAAGGATCTCACGTCCTTCTTGGTTTGTGGTCTCGGGGCTTTCTGTAGTTTCTCTAAATTCTTTGGGTCAGGGGTCATGTTTCCCTGATAAACTGTGTGTCCCAAAAATTCCAATTCTTTACATCCAACGCAACATTTGGTTGGTCGGGCTGTTAAATTTGCCTCCCTAAGTCGATCAAACAGCATGTTCAGAGAGTCAATGTGTTCCTCAAATGTTTCTGTTGCTATCAGGATATCATCCATGAAATTTGTTATACATGGATTATTCAGAGGGTCCAATAATTTTCTCATCATTCTAGAGAAGACACTAGGCGCATTCTTCAATCCAAATGGCAATCTATTAAACTCATAGTGTCCTTCTGAGGTACTAAAGGCTAGGTATGGTCTAACCTCAGGCTTTACTGGGATCTGATAGTATCCTTTACTCAAATCCACTTTTGAGAAATATTTAGCTTTATTTAGTCTGGCAAACAGCTGATTTGTATCCGGCAATGGATCCACCTGTCCTTCTGTAATAGCATTCAGTCTCCTGTAATCTATACAGAGTCTATGTTCTCCAGAGGGCTTCCTTAAGAGTACAACTCCGGAACTATACGAAGACTCACTGTGCGAAATAATTCCTTCCTTCAACAGATAGTCTATCTCTTCCTTCAAAGCTTTTTCCTTAGCAAACGGAATCGAATATGGTTTCATACATACAGGTGTGGGGTCTATCAGTTTCATATCATATTCCAATAGGTTTGTATGCCCTGGTCGGTCTGTTAACACCTCTGCATGATTATTTAGAACCTGTTGCACTCTCTCTTTCTGAGTTTTCGTTAAATGTGTACTGATTTTCACCTGTGCTGCTGTCTCACAGGGGTGTAATGGATACTCAAATGATGAAAGTGGTTCCTTTTTCATCTCCATGGCGATGGACAAGGTCAACAAGTGTGTCTCTTCCTGATGTTCTCTTTCCAAATATTTCTTCAGGAGATTCACATGATAGATTTTTTCTTTCCCCCTTCTTATCTATCTTATAATTTGTTCTAGATACCTTCTCTAAAACTGTATATGGACCCTGCCATCCAATTTGTAACTTATTCTGACTCCCAGGCAAAAGAAGCAGTACTTTCTCTCCCACAGCCAAATTTCTGTCTTTCGCCTTCCTGTTATAATAGGCAGCATGTTTCTTCCTGGCTTGTTTCAAATTTTCATTGGCAAGTTTCCAACCAGTTTTTAACCGAGTGGTCAGCTCATTCACATATTGGTATGAAGATGTAATGTTTTCCTCTGCCTTTTCATCAGTCCACGTTCTTAACAAAGCTTCAAGTGGACCTTTTATTGGCCTTCCAAACAATAATGTTGCCGGGGCCATACCGGTTGAACTATGGGGTACCTCCCGATAAGCAAAAAGGGCGGCGTGCAGGTACTGGTCCCATGTATCTGGTTTTTCGTGTGCCAACTTTCTCAGGATCGACATCAATGTGCCGTTAAATCTTTCCACTTGGCCGTTCCCTTGGGGATGATACACACTACAATGGAAGTGTTTGGCCTGGAAGATCCTGAAAACTTCTTCAGTTAGTTTCCCCTTGAACTGAGAGCCATTATCAGTCAAGATTTGATTGGGAAATCCTAACCTTGTGAAAATTGTGAGCAATGCCTCTGCCACATGTTTAGAATCAATCGATGACAGGGCTACTGCCTCTCCCCACATAGAACAAGTGTCCACCAGAGTCAGAATGTAGCTGTTCCTTCTCTTGGTTCGGGTGAGAGGTCCCACAAGATCCACGGCAACTCTCTCAAAGGGTGTTCCCACTATGGGCATTTCCCCCAGAGTTGCTGGTGCAGTCCAATGTTTAGGTGCTACTCGTTGGCACTCTGGACAGGATTTTACATATCGTTTGATATCTTCAGTTATTCCTGGCCAGAAATAGTGACAAGCTATTCGCTGTCCTGTTGCGCTGATTCCCATATGACCACTGAAGGGAATCGCATGCCCTAGTTCCAACACTTTAGTCCTATATGAAGTGGGAAGGACCAGCTGTCCGTGACCATTGGATTCAGATCCAGCCTTCCTATATATCAGTTTGTTCTTCATATAAAACTCTCCCTTGCCTGGAGGTGTATGAGATTTGGGCAACTTCTTGAAACATGGCTTCAGTGTTTTGTCCTCAGCCTGTGCCTTCCTCATCTCATCTGGATGAGTATTTATTGGATTATCCTCCTCCTTGTTTGACTGTGATCTGGTCTGCACTGTTGCCAATATCACAGGTCTCTTGGGATTCCCCAAGAAGACATATCTACACCCCAATATCAGAGGGTAGATTGGCTCATTTATCACTGCTGCTTTTATGATTCCTTCCACATATCGCGTTTTCACTTTTATTCGGGCGACGGGAAGTGTCATGGTAGCTACATCCTTGGTTGCAGTTTGAATCTCCACTGTTTCTGTGGTGTATTGATCGGCCTGCACCAGGTGAGAACTCACAACGGAATCGTAATCTAAACCGGTATCATATAAACATCTTATAGTGACACCATTACAGATGACATCTTCACACACTGGGGGATGGTATGGTTCCTGTAATTCTTCAGGTTTGCCCTTCTTTTCCTTTTTCCCCGATGTCATAGCAGCAAAATGAGGAGGTTTCCTTCTACAATGGTCAGTGTCATGATTGTTCATCTTACAATTTTTACACCACCTTTTTCCTTGGTTGAAAGATTTTCTTTCATCATATTTCCTTTCATCGAATTGTGGGAATTTATTTTTATTGTCATACCGTGGCCTATCAAATTGGTGCTTACCTTTATTTTGATCCTTAGGATCAAATTTATTAAAGTTCTGTGGTGCCCTAAAGTTATCCACTTGTTTCTTTTTATTACCTGTTACCTCTGCTTGAGCTGCTTGATACCTTTCAGCAACATTTAGCAACTCATCCAGCCTCTCTGCACCTTGTTCCATGAGAAACTTTCTCAGGTCTGGAGCCATGGACTCTCTTAATTGCTCTATAAGGACCATTTCCTTAAGATCTTGGGTTTTCCCCAGAGAAGTCCATTTCTCCAAGTATGTCTCTATTCGTGCAGAGAACTGGTGATAGGTTTCACCTGACAGTAGTTTAGCATTCCTAAATTTTTTCCTATAAAATTCTGCATTCTTTTCATACCTTAACAAAAGAGCCTGCTTTAGCATGTCATAATTTTCCTGATCACCTCTGCTCATTTTTGCAAAAACTTCATAAGCTGCCCCACGAAGTCCCTGAGATAACTTTAAGCTCCACCTTTCTCTCTCTAACCCATACGTGGTAGCTAATAGTTCATATCTATTTATATAGCTCTCAATATCATCGTCTTTCTCAACAAAATGATCTAAATGAAAATTCATAGCTGAGGTTGAGGCTCCCTGAGTAACCGTAGCATCAGAGGCAAAGGGACTGGCACCATTTTCAGGAGCATGGCCTTGAAACTCAAACTCCCTTAGTCGTAACTCATGTTCCCTTTGTAATCTCTTCTCCTCCTTTTCTGCTTCCCTTTCTGCAGCTAATTTCTTCTCTTCCCTTTCTGCAGCTTGTCTTCTTTCTTCTGCAGCCTGTCTTCTTTCTTTCGGCTTCCAATGCTTTAGCCTCTTTGTCAGCCTCAATCTGCAACCTCTTAGTCTCAGCCTCAGCTTCAAACTGTAACTTCTTAATTTCCCTTTCAGCCTCTAACCTTCTTTCGGCTTCTTTTTCTAATCTTCTTTCTTCGCGTTCAATAAATTTGTCACATTCCGTCGTGACATAGGCAACCATAACTTGCCCATCTAATCCTAACTCTTTTGCAGTCTGTACAGCAGCAGATCGAAACTTGGCCAGGTCCGCCATTGTCTATCAGGTAAATTTCTACAATGTCTAACCAACAATTTAATCTCTAAGTATATCTAATGGACAACACAGGCACCGTGAGCTCAACCTTATTTAATTCCACCCAAGGATACCTTTTAATTCTTATATTCCCTGAAGTGAATTACCCCCAATATTTTTAATAGGGAAAGATTCAAAATCCCAAGAGCGAGACCCCAATATATGTGGTGAAGTGGGATGTTATAAATATTTATATGGGGACTTAGTGTACTGACTGAGATCAGCTGTGAAGGTATCTATATCTATTAAGAGTAGTGTATTATAGATAACCTTACTTGCTACCACATATCTATATATCTCAGTCAGAATTATTCTGCAATAGTGTGATGACTACGTTATGTGTCTAGGGTATGTGTAGGATGAAGTGTAAGTCAAAACAACAACAGACAGATAAACAATTTAATTTATTCCACTATACTTGACAACACTGGGACACTCACATACATATAACACTCTAAAGGATATCTTAAGGAGTCACTGATAACTTTTCAAATAACAATATGTATTCATTGCTGATATGAATGAATATGTGTCCTGATTCAATTACAAAGGAACCAGGAATCACAATCAATTTTAATTACAAGTATATGTACAGAATTTATCAATATGAATATTGTAGTGACATATATTTTTAAAAATATCCTATGTGTGTCAGTTGTGTAGTGGTAATATGAGGTAATACTGGTTTTGTTTTGTTCAAGCTCTGTTGGTATTTGTCATCATGACTTCAATAGTTTGTCTTTAGGGACTAGTATTGGAGATGTTCTCAGTTCCTGATATTAAGACAATTAAATTCCCCTCTTAAGGTGATTTTTACAAAGTCATTTCAAGATGTGGGGACATAATGTTGAGCTCAGCTGACCAAACAGCTTATCTTGAGTGATGGCGGCAGGAAAGGACTCCTCTGCTCGAATTCTCCTCTGGGCTCTGGAGACACCTCACTGATAGCTAAAAAGACCAAGGAGTATGCTGTCCGACTCTGGATTCAGCAAAGCTCTGACCAGGTGCAGCTCAATACCATCAAGACCACGGTCCCTGAAAACAAGAAGGATATACCTTCTACTTCATAACTAATTGATACTCGAGTTCTACACTGAACACAATACAACACAAACATTGAGTTCAGAGCGTTAGGCCAACTGTCAGCTTCATCTGAAATACTTTATACCAGTATTTACCTCCTTAATGGTTACCACGCCTCTGCACTTCCAGCATTATTTCTGTCTAATCAATCATCCAGGTGTCAGTGTACTATTTGGCCATTCCATGCCGTTTTACTTCCCTCCGACACCCTCTGTTCAGGCTGGAGCATTATAGGCTTTATCTCCTGTTTGCCACTGAACTACACATATATATACAGGCATAAATTAACAATTTACATTCAATTTTCGTTAAAAGATACTGAATGGTTCAAGCTTACCACAATTTCATGGAAATAAACACAGATACGTTGATTAGCAATGAATTCTGGCACAATTACTGGCACAAATTCCCATCTGCTTATGTTCCAGGCTTTTATTTTAGCAAAAATGTGAGCTGGCTTCAACGCACTGTCGCTTTATCAAGATTATTTGCACCAGTGGTCTCGAACTAACGCTCCTAAGTGAGTATATCAGCAAGTCCAGCCAATGAGGCCACGTTTCGACAAGTGTTTGAAAAAATGTTACCTTTCTACGTCTCCCTAACAACCAAGATAGTATTTATAGCCCGACCAATCGTGGTTAGTTTTTCATTTGCCGCGCTCCAATCAATTTGGAGCCCACATGGTAGGCCACTTATGTAACGCAAGGCTCTTTCAAACACGCTATAAAAAAACCCTATGAGCAGAAATGATCTCATGCCGCCAGGCATCCCCAACATTCTACTTTGGCCACAACCTGTTAATTCCTAGACTATTTGCGTAACGTTTTACATATTCTTTGTCAGCAAACCCTAAGGAACCCAAATATCCAAATTTAAAAGAGCTACGTGGCTGCGTTCAAAATATGCAATTTCTACCTCCTGTTTCGAAGATGTGCTGTCTGGGAAGGGTAGTGTATTTTATCACTGTCCGTCTGAAAAAAAATTAGTGCATGTAGTCTTACACGCGTGATGGCAGCATTTGTGTATCGCGCGAAGCGTGTTGCATGCGTTCCTGATTTTCAGCCCTCCCTTCTCTCTTTATCCTTTAGTCCATCTGTTCGTTCGTTTTGGTAACGCAGTGTAGAAAAAGACATGAATGGAATTTAAAATTTAGGTCAACTTGCATATTTCAAGGTTTTTCTTAGAAAGGCAGCACATTTTATTGTGTGTTTGGGAAACGCGTGTATGTTGCAAAAGGCCTATATTTAACGTGGAAACGTTACAATTTGCAGACGAAGCATAAAACAAAGGGGATTTCGAGTACTGTCATTGTGACAGCACTGTTCTTTACCATTCTTCTTCCTTTATTTATTATATGTATTTATTAGGCTTTATATTTACTAGATAATTTATATATGTGGATTAGAATATTCCACGACAGGCGTCCCAAAAGTATTTGGCGTCCGGGGCGGATCCTACCTTTGGCACGCTTTCTCCTCCAAGAAAAACACAAGCAAGTATATTTTAACAGTAAGTATTATCATAATAATGTCCGACGGCGCCCGGTTCTTGGCCCCGTCGCACTTCTTAGTACGCCACTGATTCGTGCTTAGTTAACATTTCGAATCGTCACTGTGCATGCAGCTACTGTGTTGTACGGAAGCTGAGTTGGTCAAGGAATGATAATAAAAACGATACCGGAAATCACAATATGTATATACGTGTGTGTGTGTGTTTCTTTTTTTTAAAAATGTAAACGTATCTTTTGATGACTACATGTGGGACCTATACTGCACGTTTTCTTTGGAAAAGGCCAACGTGACGTAATAGGCAATTGCAAAAACAAGCTTTTAAGTGAATAGTGTGATTCGCGTGCATAGCTAGGCGGGGTTGTCACACGGAAGGTCCTGGGTTCGCGTCCTGGGTGTGCCACTCACGTCTGTTGTTTTTCTGTTGTCTAGTGTTCTACTTCTTTATTTCTTACGAGTGCCTGAAAACACACCTTTATGTTTGTCTAATATTTGTTTATTATTTTAAGTGGCCCATGACCACTGGATGTATTATCAGGACAGCAAAGTTTATTCATACTGTAACACAAAGCGCAGCTGACAGTAAATGGGTTTGTAATGTGACTAATATTACACAGTGGCCACTATAGTAACATACCAAATCGGACAATAATAAACCTGCTGTTGCATACTGTCCCTAATCTTTGTCGATGGAGATAACAAAAGGATTTTGCATTTATATCCATCTGGCATATGGAAGTGTGTCATGGACACTTAGTAGACAAGCAGGAAATTCTCTAGAAACAACAAAGAAATGGTTTGATGCAGGATTTCTTAGCTTTTGTGTGTGCCATAAACGACTTTGATTGTCCGATGAAGGCCATAGACCCTTAAGATTGCCCGGTGAAGGCCATAGACCCTTAAGATTGTCCGATGAAGGCCATAGACCCTTAAGATTGCCCGGTGAAGGCTATGGATTACTTTGATTGCCCGATGAAGGCTATGGATACTTGTGATTGTCCTATGAAGTATATGAACCGATTTTTGATTTAAAAGAATTAATGTACAAAAAGAATAAATACAACTTTTACATTTCACTTTTGTCTACGCTACGTTCACGGAGCCCTACAATCCATTCATGGACCCCCCAGGGGATTGATACACGATAGGATCAGAAACCCTGGTTTAATTTATAGATAACAAGAATGCAGTGGACAGCTAAAAAAGAATAAAAAGGTTGAAAGATGCCTAAGCCAAAAGGAAGCCTATTAGATGGAAGCAATTTAATTCACTTGGTGCATATTATGAGATGGGGAAGTTGGAATGTAACGTGACAACAGGAAATATTGCAGGGAAAGGAGGCAGACGGCGACACAGAGAAAAGATACTTGACAATTTATCACCATGTCATAGAAATACACCAATATGAGAACTAAGTAAATAGCATAGGAGACATGAAGTTGTGGAGAGACGTGATCCTCTACACCAGATGGAATGGTACTCGAAGACGAAAAAGTATATGCTTGGGTCAGAAAATTATGGAAAGAGATTATCGCCTGAGCCAGTAAACGTGACACTTTTATGATGTAAATCTTGATATATCACATGTGCTCTGTATTTAACACAATTTGAGAATCTTTTATAACCACGTCAATAAAACCAGATTTCCCAAAAGGTAAAAGGTAAAGGATCCCGTTATACGCCCATTGAGGCATATTGGGAATATGGTGTTAGGCCCATATTTTCTCGACCGTCGGCACACTAGGGGTGATGTGGTCAGCATCACCCAGGAGATTTCCCAAAAGCAACTGGAATATATCAGCCGTTTATTTTACTGCTTTTAATATGTCTTTCATTTTTATTTCCGTAAAGTTTTATTTGTAACGTTTGTTTTCTTCGAAAAGAAGAAGCAGATTGGCGCAGTGGAAACGCGTTGGGCTTATAATCCAGAGGTCCGTGAATCTAAACCACGCTCAGCTAATATATGTTAAATTGTTTCCCTGTGCAGATCCCGAGGGTCTCTAAAGAATCAAAGAAAAAACAGTACCACAGCTTCCTCATGCATGTCGTGCACGACGACTAAAATGAGGTTGGGCATGGCGACTGGCAAACTCATCATGTAAATCAAATTGTCACATACACCACAGCTGCTAGAGCATGTGAATGCTTGGTACAGGCTTCCTGCAAGGGGGGTCAGCTGGGCAGTGTTTGCTCAATACTCCTAAAGGAGCGCAAAGGGAAATCATAATAACTCTTCGTAACATAGTTGTATAACCTTCAGATAACTAGTTTAAAAGTCCGTCATAAGACGGGAATTACATTCAAACGCACCAATACCTAACGGCAATTTTACTTATTCAAAAGTATTTTTAAAAACCACTGTGCATAACCACAGTACACGAACTACGTAGCAGCAGCGAGGATCCCAATGTGTGTATACGGGATCACACATTCTATAAATATATTTTTGTGCACAACGTCATTTGCGCACTTTTCTTTGTCGAGTGTTACTATTTTCGGGGGAGTACATATAAGGGAAACAATACAATTAATGTCTAACTTTCAACCAAAGTTGCATCCCTTAGCGTTACGCACTGACAGATAAAGCTGGGATTTGTATATAGGATTACTATGTTGTGATAAAATTAACCGTGATACAACGTTAAAATATCTCCAAAGATAAAATGTAGGGATAAAAACTAATGCGTAAGCTACTAGAATACATGATCGCCCACGCCGCGGGTCACCACCCGCCATGGAAACTAACTTGTTAGACGTGAAGGCAAAACGTTTACCCTTGGAACGGGATGAGAACGGAGATCAAAAGGAAAAAATATGACTGAACACGTGCTTAAAACTAGCAAGGCTAAAAAGACGCAATTGGTGGGGAAAGGAAAAAAATTCACGTCCCCAAGTTGACACAAGGTAAAGAAATCGACAAAAGGGACCTTAGCTGTTATACGCAACAGTCATTTCTTGGACGCTTTTGCGATAACTTAGTCCGTTTATTTGAATTCAGCGACGAACGCATTACAGAAGATGCTCGAAAATATTTCAAAAAACCAACTAACCTTGAGAAGTAACTTTTTCTTAATAATAATGTTAGGAATATAAAACCTAGCTGGCCGGATGGCCCATCTTGAGCAGTGAAATAATATGCTTTCATTTATACAGACGGATAGATAATAAGAAAGATATTGACAAAAGACTGTGTTGTTCATATCAGCGAGCGACTGCATTGAAACAAAAAATGTCCCTAATTTTCAAAAAACTGCGGCCTTGAGACTCAAGTGCTAAAATCTAGTTGGAATGAAAGAGAGGGAATGTGGTGGAGAATTGTGGCTAAAAATAACTTTAAATGCAAAATTGTGTAGGGGACGGCAGAGTTGGTTCAAAAAACAAGTGTGTTTTTGGTGAAACGCAAGTAGAGACAGACGGACCAACAGACAATAATACATACTTGACTGAGGTATGACTGAATTGACTTTTGGTAGGAGGTTTGAATTTGAAAAGGAAAAAAGGCGGTGATTGGCCACAGATAAACATATTATCGGCGCTCAGACGCGCATTTTTGCCATTCAACATAAACTGTCCAGTAGTAGACACAGAAATAATTCAGTGGTGTATTTCCCAGAAGCTAATTGAAATATTTAGAGGGACGCCATACTAAAGCCAGCAGCTCAGCTGAGTTTTGCTAGCATATAACTGTGTTCTCTATTCATAATTCTGGTAAGACTGAAAGTATTTCTTTGTATATTTTAATATTTGTTTAATGTTTCGAGTGATTTGATACTGCCATATCAAAATCTATCCCTTACAACAAGTAAGGATTCGCTCTAGACCCCCCGCCCCAGTTCAGGGTCTAGAGACAAACAAAATACATAAACTCCAACAAGGATTATGAAGGGCGGATCAAGTGTTGAGATCAGTGGAACATATCACCTATCCTATTCTATGGCAGGAAGCTAATGAACATATTTCAGAATATGTAGTCTGGGGGAACTTATCCTATGTGAAACCAACTTGGTAAGATGTGTTGTATGGTCAAAGAGATCTGACCCGTCTATGTGGTGTTGTTGTGTAGTGTTGAGTGTAGAAGTGGCTCAGGAGGTAGAGTTCTGACACATGACCAAATACTTTTATTTCAGAACTGTGAGTTTTTATTTGGCACCAATGTGGTGTCAAATGAGGTGTTGAATAATACAAGAGTGGACCCGTGCAGTTTATATTTTGGCAGAGCAGCCTTATATTGCCCCCAAGCACGGAGAGGTGGGGCCACCAGATTCCAGCACCAGAACTACTCATTCAAGATACGTGAGCGTCTGGCCTGCTGGACATTCACCAACTCACTTTATTTTCTAACACACCAATTATATTCCCATCAATAAATGGACAATGTGTAGTAGCCATAGACAGGGAGTGATGAGGCCACCCCAACAGCACATCCATTAATCGTTCTCCCAGATAAATTACAACTATAAACAGTAGTAATATTAACTAGTCTTGTAAAATACACATGTACACACCTTTCATTTATTATTCCATATATTCATGCATTTCATTCATAATTGCAAAACCTTTCATATGTTCTGACCAAAATAAAACCTTGGTTCAGAACAAATAAACTTAAAGAAAATTTACTATCAAAATTTTACACAGCTTGAGTTAGTTCAGTGTGTTATAACATTTTATTAATATTATTAGACTTATTAAATATCTCTGTGTGTGTATGTAAACTACCACAACACATTACATATCAGTACCCTAGAATTTTAACGTAGCCACATTCATTAGTAAAAAAGATAGGTGTGAGGTCGTAGTGGTAGCAAGAAGGGCCTTCTGTAAATTCACAGCTACATTTATCTCAGGAGCCTTCACAGCTGACCTCATGCATCACACTAGGTAATATCACAATCATACAATACCATCAAAACCACTACATATGTGTTTTCAGTTAAAAGTGCATCTGGGCTGTATCAGTTTCATTAAACGTCTGTGATTGGTTGATAACACTGGCTAACAAAAAAAATTTTTTTTTTCTTTCTCTAACATTTCTATGTTTTTCTGGTCAATTTTAATGCGCTGTTTTTAAATCTGCAAACCGTTTTTCTCTATCAGGTCGGGATCTCTAGAAATACGCAATTGAAGGTTTTTAACAACGCATACAGTATTACAACATCATTCGTACAAGAAGTATAACAGTTATGTAGGCTTGAATTTCTTTGCAGTCGACTTTCGTCGGTGAATGGCATGTGGTACATCGCGATGAAGCATCCAACAATAATCGGCAAGCATGGTCACACTCCACCGTCCTTGATAACGTGACTCCATTACGGCGATATTTTGATGGAACCGTTCTCCATGTTCATCGCTGACTTCGCCAAGGTTGTCAGGGGAAAAGTCATGATGCGAATCGAGCAAATGGATTTTGAGGGACATGTTACAGCCCATAATTCTGTATGCATCTATGCACTGCTTAACAATATGCACATAGTCGACAGATTTGTGATTTCCCAGAAAGTTATCGACAATCGATTTGAATGCTATCCATGCGCGAAGTTCACTACCATGTAACAAGTTCTCGAATTGTTTGTCTGCAATAACTTTCCTAATCTGAGGTCGTACAAAGATACCTTTCTTTATCTTTGCATCACTAACTTGCGGACACTTTTCTCGAAGATAAGTGAAAGCTTTGCTCGTTTTATCTAACGCTTTTACGAAATTCTTCATGAGCCCCAACTTTTGTGTATCGGTGGTAAAATGATGCTGTCTTTGTTAACTAATGGCTCGTGTATTACATTTTTATGCCCGAGCTGCATACGATCCCTGATAGGCCACACCTTTCTTGCATAATGTTCCTGTCTGTTGCGGCTGTCCCATTCACATAGGAAGCAACAAAATTTAGTATACCCAGTCTGCATGCCCGTGAGAATTGCAATGACCTTTAGGTCTCCACAAATTCGCCATTGGTAGTCATTGTACTTTATTTTTGCCAAATGTATAGCCATATTGTCATAAGTTTCTTTCATATGAACAGAGTAGGCGACTGGAATTGATGGAAATAAATTTCCATTATGCAATAACACGGCTTTTAAACTAGTCTTGGAAGAGTCGATGAAAAGTCGCCATTCGTTGACTATGTGCTCATGACCGAGGTGCACCATTAGACTGTTTACATCTTTGCAATAGCAAATGTCATCATCCATCTCAAAGTATTGAACAAGTTCTCTGTGTCGATGACGAAATTTAGATATCGGAGTATTGGGCGCTAAAAGATTCCATTCTTTGTGTCACGAACCGAGTAATTTCGCTTGTCCTTTGGTAACAGCGAGATCACGTATTAGATCTGAAAGTTCTGAATGGTCAATTAAGTGAACACCATCATTCACCGGTATATAATCCGAGTCAGAATTAGTTTCTAAAGCAGGTAAACTATCAATTTCTGATGGTTCATTCACCTCCAACGGATATTGTTCTGGTGGAACTGGGGTCGGACACGTGATTGGATCATGAGGCACTGGTTTCGAAACCGATTCAATATTTGGATAAACCACAGACTTTCTAGTTTTTAAAAGTGAAACCATGGATATTTGTCGAGCAGAAGTAACAATCAGTAGCGTGATTTGTCGGTTCACGCCATATTACTGGCACTCCAAAAGTCATCGACTTATGGAATGCTTCGGCGATTTTCGTAACCAACCTGCCAATGTATTTGCACAAGTCGAACAAACTGCATTTGGCTTCCAAGATTTCTTTGCATCATCAACTTTCGAATCGAAATAAAGTTCATATGCTTTCTTTAGTAATGGTGTGAAGTTTTTCTGGTGAACACGATCGGTAAAATATCCGCAAACGTAACAGAACAGATCAGCCGAATTTCTACAACTTCTAGAAGCCATATTTTGCTCAGAATTATTTCAAAATACAGTAACTATTTGAAAAATAGCGTAACATATGTTGTGCATCTTTTAGCAGTATAAAAAGTAGAATTATTTTGCATTTTATTAATTTTTAATAAGTTATATAGTAAAAATGAAACGGAGCAAATAACGGTTTCCCAAAAATATATTTATTCACAAATATCTTAAGAACCCGACGTGATAGAGATAAACGGATTTCAAATTTGAAATCAGCGAAAGAAACTGACCTAAGAACACTTATTCTGATATAAGAAAGAAAAATGTTGTTTTTCAGTGTAATCTG
This sequence comes from Oreohelix idahoensis, assembly GCA_024509875.1. Taxonomy (NCBI): domain Eukaryota; kingdom Metazoa; phylum Mollusca; class Gastropoda; order Stylommatophora; family Oreohelicidae; genus Oreohelix; species Oreohelix idahoensis. The sequence goes on from JAMPIV010012756.1 coordinate 38,862, forward strand.
TTTTCATTCTTCACTGTGTCCAGACAATGATGTAATTTCAACTAGGAGAGAGCGGTAACCTACTTCCTTTTACTAGTGCGAATTTAAAATAATTTGTTTTCAACTTTGATGTTCTAGGAATACCTTCCTGATAAGATTAAAGTGCAGGGAAACCATTTTCTCTATTAAAGTTCAAATTCCTTTCAGTATGTCTATAGACCGCGTATTTGCAAATTGCTTAGTTGGTCGTCAAAATACTATCATTGATTTAATATGTATTTGTATGTTTCTTGGAATATATTTGTAATCGATAATAGTGTCCATTATTAACTCTATTATTATGTATATATGTCTGCTATCTACCTGTCTATCAATCTGTCTGTCTGTCTGTCTGTCTGTCTGTATGTATGTATGTATGTATATATATCTATCTATCTATCTATCTATCTATCTATCTATCTATCTATCTATCTATCTATCTATCTATCTATCTATCTATCTATCTATCTATCTATCTATCTATCTATCTATCTGTCTGTCTGTCTGTCTGTCTGTCTGTCTATCTGTCTGTCTGTCTGTCTGTCTGTCTGTCTGTCTGTCTGTCGGTTGGTTGGTCGGGCTGTCTGTCTATCTGACTGTGTGTCTCTCTGTCTGTCTGTCTGTTTGCCTGTCTGTCCATTGCCATATATACACCCAAGCACTTATCAAACCGCGCGTTGTTGTCAGTAATTGTCCGTGGATGATTAATGCCTTGGATAGGTAAAATCCAAGAACATACTAGCTGTTAAATGAAAGTGATTTCAAAAGGTAACCCGTAAGTGATAAAAACATAGAAAACGATAATACATCTGGATGCGTAATAGACCCTGAGGTGTATTACGTCTTATCATAGGGTTGATGAACAGGTGCGCCTACCTGTGTCTAGTAAAAACTTACAGTGGTCTAGCATTGCTTTAAATCGTGACATTAATAATAAACTAGGTATGAAATATCTCCTCGTCTGTTTTATCTCTCCATCTGTTATATTTCTGCGTCTGCCCCTCCAAAAACGTTCCCACCAGCTTTTCGAGAAAACACGGAAACAGTGCCAATTGCACTGTGTTTTGAAGAGATGTTATCTTGAACACTCATTAGAATAATCACAACAAGGTATTTTATTCAGATTTTACAGATGACATGACGGATAAGTTTATTGATTAAAATATCATTTTCTATTTTTAAATTGCTATATAATAACTTGTATCCACTGGAAATACATGATGCAAATGTAATAAAACAAGGAGCAGTAAGTGTTATTTAACCCAAAAAAGTTTGTTTTATTTGTTATTGCCAGAAACAAAATAAAATCCAAAATGGCCATAAATTGACTTTAAAAGAAACGTCAAAAAATGTCTGCCCGCTAAAAACTCATGTGTTTGAACAAACCAGATCTCACGCCGAGCTGTAATATTAGTGTGAAATTACATTTTACGTAATTAAATGACAGTTAACTCTACTTTGATGTTCGTTTCATATACTGTAATTTTTTTGGATAGTAGTGAAAAAATCACGTTAACAAAAGTATGAATTAACTTTTTAATCATGGTTTAGTTCATTGCATAAGGATTATGGGAACAATTAAGCAGCTAACCGAGAAATGACTGTTACTAGCTTAGAGGCAAAACATATTGTTGGGGTCAACGAAAATGTGTAGAGTGCATTTCACAAAGATTTAAAAAAAAAAATAACACAGAAATTACCTATGCTACGACCAGTTCATGCCTGTTAGGGTAGGCGATCATGTCTCTCAAAATCTTCCTGTCTCCAGTACTATTTGTTAATTCAGCTGTTGATTATTTAAAATGCCACAACGTCAAAGTCTCCAGTTTTCATCTGTAATTGGTCTTTGCCATGCCGCAACGACCTCACTGTGTATGTTAGACACAGCTAGCGTCCTCTTCTGTGTTGTTCCACTGGCAGTTGTCTGGTCCTGGTCATAAGTTCCACGTTGGTGGATCTGTCCCACAAATTTAATCGTTCTAGTCTACGCAACCACCCATTTATAAAAGTTTGTAACTTCTTGGTTGTTCTGTGTGTTGTCCATGTTCAACAGCCACATAATAGAACTGACTTTACATTTGATTCAAAGATTCTTACTTTTGTGTTGGACTTAATTTCTTTTGATTCACGTATATACTCCAATGAAATGAAAGGTTCTCTTGTTTTTTTGTTTTTTTTAATCCTTACTGCGATATCAATGTCTGTTCTTCCAACTCTGCCTATGTTTCTGCCAAGATACATCACTAGTGTGTTCCCAGGGTTCAAAATGGGAACAAAGTAAAGATTACGCAAACTACAAGAGAGAAAACCGCACTGATTCTAAAGGCAACGAACTGGAACGGACTACGACTTATGGAACTTGGAACACAAGAAGTATAAATGGGAAAGAAGAGGAGCTGGTGGAAGAGATGAGGTAAGCAAAACTAGAAATCCTGGCTATAACGGAAACAAAGAAAAAGGCAAAAGGAGTCATGGATCTCGATGGCGACACGCTGCTCTACAGTGATGTACCCACATCTGAAAGAGCTAAAGGGGGCGTGGGTTGCATTGTGGCCAAAAACCAAATGGATAGTATCAAGGGATGGAACTTTGTCTCGGAGCGCATTATGGTTGTAAAACTAAAAAAAAGGAGAAACCATAGTCAACCTGGTCATAGTGTATGGGCCAAATGAGGATGAGAAAGCAGAGGTCAAGGAGGAATTCTTCGAGATGCTTCAAAGGACAGTGGATGACTGCCTAGATGAAATTATCTTGCTCGGAGATTTCAATGCCAGAGTTGGAAATGACCATGCTAGATGGGGGTGGAGTTATCGGAAGATATGGAGAAGATACTGTCAATGACAATGGAAAGCGACTCCTTAGATTCTGCAGTGAACAGAATCTGATCATTACAAACACAAAGTTCCCCCATAAGCGCATACATGCATACACTAGATGTGAACCAATAAAGAATGAAAAGTCAGTGATCGACTATGCCATAGTTAGGAGGAGCTCATTCAAATATGTCCGGGATGCTAGAGTCTGGAGGGGGCCAGAGATTGGAAGTGATCACTACCTGCTTACAATCAAAAGAACAACTGAAAGAGTTGCTCAGCTTAGAAACTGCCCAACATCACGCAAAAAAACAAAGTAAACAAACGGGAGAAATGAGCATTAAAACCTACAAGCTGAAAGGAAATTAAGACCCGATATCAGGGGCTTATTGCTACAGCGGTGAGAAACACAGAAGAACAACCTGATGACTTGGAAACCCTCTGGCTTAAATTCAAGGACATCATAAAGACAGCTGCTGCAGAAGCATGTGGTGAAGTCCGACTTGGGAACAAGAGAAAGAGGACACCTTGGTGGACAAATGAAGTCAAAGAGAAAGTAAGAGAGAAGAAAATGGCATGGAAACAATACTTAGGAGACTGCAGGACCAATAGAGAAATATAGAGAATATGTGACACTCAGAACAGAAACAAAGAACAAGGTGCTAGCAGCAAAACAGAAGTCCTGGGAAGAATTTGGAGAAAAGCTAGAAAAAGATGCGCAAGAAAACCAGAAATTGTTCTATAAGACCCTAAAGAACACGAGGAAGGAAAAACAATGCCCTCTAAAATTTATAAAGGACAAGCAAGG